>JAMKCH010032557.1:0-21532 GCA_023653785.1 Ophioderma brevispina
AAATAGTAGCTTTCTTCTGATACCAAAATGGGTTGGACCACTTCCTGTAAATTCTGGGGCTTCTGGGACGAGGCTAATAGCGATCGGGCCATGACCTTTAAAATATATTCAAGAGAAACAAAATCCTGAAATTTGAGCTCTGTCCGTCATTTTGTTTTCAAGTTACACGAATTTTAAATGGGGGGGGGTAATCTCAAACATGACGGTTGAAACAATAATCAATGGGGCATAGTAAAGAACTAACCCCTCAGATCCTTCAAACTTGGCACTTCTGGATTACCTTTTGATGCAAATTGCAACTATGTGATCAGCAAAACAAAATTTCACCTTGATCCAACTTTAAGTTCCATGTCAAAAATGGCTCAAAACCCATTTGGACCATAACATTGGGGAGGGGGCCATAGTTTAAATGCATAAGTAATATTACTTCCAATTTGGGCTGGTGATAGATAATCTTGAATACTACCCTTGTGTAACAATCTTACACTTATATCAGTTTCATTGGAGAGCTATAGCTGCTGCCAAAGCAAAGTCCAAATTCACCTTGACTTGACCCCCCTAAAACCCAATCCGACCTTCTGCACCAAATTATGTTGAAACACCATTTCTCTGCTTGAAATTTCAGGTGGATATGGCTTTTCTTAATAAATATTCACGTACAGGAACTTTTCTTAGCCAAGTAATCAAGCTTTCATTTGACATGCAAGAATTGCCACTGGGATTTGTCATTTCCCTTTTATGAAACTGCTACATGTTGTCCATTTTTAAATGGCAAAATTAGTTTTGAAGACACCTTATTCATTAAATATTATACATGCACTTGTAAGCCTTAGCTATAAGCTTGTATATTGTACATCATTGTGGAGGTCACATACTTCATCTACATCAACTAAAAATGCATTTTGCCTAAATTTATGCAAATAAGCTACTTAATTAAACTATTTTGGCTTGCCTTCCTCCATCCCCAAGTTTTGTCAGTATTAGCCCTAGAACTTCCAGAGAATAGTTTAAGTCAAATAACCAAAATGTTATACATACACAAATACATAATATCATTGCTAGTCACTTCTGAAGTCGTTCAGGCGATACAAAAAAAAAAAATGATTTCAAAACTATGAAATAGCTTATAATTTTTTATCATGTTGATTTGTCTGGTACAGTTATTCATTCCTTCTAGCTAATAAATATCATAGTTTTTGCTTACCAGGAGAGAAAGGATTCTGAAGCGTCAAATTAAATTGGTCTCCAGATACAGAGGTTTGGTTTTCAAACACATTAGTTTGGTTTCTCAGACACCTGGCTTGTGCTGCAAAAATCGCTGTTTGCTTTCCAGACCCACTTGTTGGATTTTCTGGACACATCAGACTGGCCTTTATAAATACTTATTTTGTTTCAAGCAAATGTGTTTTGTTTCCAGCCAATTAGTTTGGTTTCCAGTTACATAATTGGAGCTGCTAGAAAAGTCGGTTTTGCTTTCCAGTTACACTGGTTTGGTTTCTAGATTCATCTGATTGGTTGTCCATACGCAACGATTTTGTCTCCAAGCACCATGATTTTGTTTCCAGCCACATTGGTTTGTTTCCCGACACTTCGGTTTTGTTTCCAGGCAAGAGTGGCTTGGTTTTTCTGGAAGACAGGCTTTGTTTCCTGGACACATTGATTGGTAAGTGTCATCAGTCTGTACGTGGAGATTGGCTTACCCTGGTGACACTTGCATCTCCTAAGAAAACAAAATCACATAAGAGGCCGATATGTAAGTTGACAAATAGGTCCTTACTAATACATCTATAAAACATCGGGTACTTGATTGAGGTTGAGACTAGCTGCCCTGATGACACGTTGCAGTCTCCTACGAAACAACAATCAATATAGGCCCTTGAGGGAACCTTACATGGTCTGTATTTCTGAAAGAACATGCATGTGAGTGGGATTAAGGTTTTCAAATAGCTGTCAATGTGTTTGAACCTTTTGAAACAGTAACACAAGGTTCAATGTCAACCAACTTATCATTAGAAAGTGACAATTACTAACATCAACAAACACCAACATCTCTAATAGAAGCTAACACTGAATGGAAGATTGCAATATTGAATCCTTGGTCTACTGATGATTAATGTGTGTTTAGTCAGTCTCGAAAAAGAATGTCCAAGTTGACTGTAGCGCCCAAATGTTTGGCTATCAAAACTACAGATTTTTGCTCAAGAATGGCTCAGTCCCTGGTTACTCTGATTTGAGTGAAAGCCCTAGAGTTAAGGTAGCTTTGGGGGGAAACAAGTTCATTGAGCTACTTGGAGTTAGTGTGGAGTCCTGGGGTTAAAATCTTTGAATCAAGTCACTAGATTACTTTGTAAACGGGGAACTCCCCTGGATTATTATTGAGCTAAGTCCTGTGGTTATTTGTGTTCATGGAGTCACAGAGCTAATTAGCTTGAGTAAAAAGTCACTGATAGTTAAGCTTAGAGTTGAGTGATCCCAAGAGTTAATTACCTCGAGTTAAGGGAATCACTGGGATATAGTCTGGGATTCTTGCAGTTCTGCTTTGTTTGGGGATTTCTACCTTCCATTTACCTTCCCCTATAACCTCTTTATTTTGTAAGTAACGTTGACGCCTGTTCTGTAATATTGTTTTTCCTATTATGTCCCCTATAATCCTCCTCTCGGTTGCATGTGTCTTGGTTTTCCTCTACATTCTCTGGTGATTGTCTTGGTGTTCTCTAATATCTCAAATGGTGAGTTGTCCTTGTGCTCCGCTATATGCTCTGGTGATTGTCTTGTGTCCTCTATATTTCCCTCTGGTGATATTGTCCTTGTGTCCATACTACTTTTTTCTCTACGTGCGGGTGATTGTCTTGTGTCCCTCATTGTGTCCCTCTATATCTTTCTCGGTTGATGTGTCTTGGTGTCCTTATATGTTTCTCTGTGATTGTCTTTTTCCTCTCATTTCCTGGTTGATTGTCTTAGTTCTCCTATTATTCTCCCTGGTGATTGGCTTGGGTCTCTATAAGTCCATGGTGATTGTCTTGTGTCCTGCTATATTCGTTGTGATTGGCTTGTGTCCTCCCTATAAATCTTCTGTGGTGATGTGCTCTTTGTCCTCTATATTCTCTGGCGATGTCTTGGCATCTTTCTATAATTCTCAGTTGTAATTGTCTTGGTGTTCTCATATTCTCTGGTGATGTCCTTTGCTTCCAATCCCTATTCATGCGGGTGCTTGTCTTGTGTCCTCCCCTTATTATCTCTGTGAGTTTGGTCTTGTTTACCTGCTATATTCTCTGGTGTATTGTGCTTTTGCTCTATATTCTCTGTATTGTCTTGTGTCACATCTACCTAACTCTCTGGCGATTGTCTTGTGTCCTCTACATTCTCTCCTGTGGTGATTGTCTTGTGTTCTCTATATCTCCCTCTGGTGATGCTCTTGTGTCCTCTATACCTCTCTGGGTTTTGATTCTCTTTGGCTCCATCTTCATTCTCGGTGATTTGTCTTACGTGTCCCTCTTCATCTTCTACTGTTGGATTGTCTTGTGTCCTCTATATTCTCTGGTGTATTGTACTTGTGTTCCTCGATATTCTCTGGTGATTGTCTTGTTTCCCTATCCTTCCTCTGGTGATTTGTCTTGTGGTCCCTCTATATCTCGGGTTGATTGTCCTGGTTGTACCCTCTCAGCATTCTCTGGTGTCTGTCGTGATTTCTCTAGATTCTTCTTAGGTTGATGTTCTTGTGTCCTTCTATACAGATTCACTGAGTGGATCTGTCTTGTGTTCCTCTAAGTATTCTTTGGTTACTTGCTCTTCTGTTATCCTGTCTATATTTCGTGCCATGATTTTATTGTCTTTTCTTTATCCTCTATTTTCTCTTCGTTGAGTGTGTCTTTTGTGTCCTCCTATAAGTTCTGTGGTGTTGGTGCGTGTTGTCCTCTATATTTCTCTGTGCATTGTCCCTTTGGGACTGTGTCCTCTATACATTCCTCGTTTTCTCTCTGGTGAGTTGTCTATGATTCTGCTCCTATAGGTCTCGGTGTTGATGGGTTGTTCGTGTGTCCCTATATTCGCGGTGATTGTCTGTGTCCCTTATATTCGCTCTGTTCTTGGTCTTGTATCATCCTCTATATTCTCTCTCTGGTGCTTGGTCTGTGTCCTCAAATATGATCTCTGGTGCTATATGTCTTGTGTCCTCATATTAAACATCTGGTGATTGTCTTGTTGTCTCTATAGTTCTCTGGTGATAATGTCTTGTGTCCTCTAATTCGCTGGTGAATTGTCTTGTGTCCTCTATATTCTCGATGGTGAGTTGTCTGTTGTCCTCCTATAATTCTCTGGTGATTGTTCTTGAGTCCTCTATAGTCTCTGGTGAATTGTCTTGGTCCTCTATATTCTCTGGTTGGATTTCTTGCGTCTCTATAGTTCTCTGGGTGATTGTCCTTGTGTCTTCTATATTCTCTGGTGATTGTCTTGTTGTCCCTCTCATAATTCCTGGTGATTGTCCTTGTTGTCCTCTACTATTCTCTGGTGATTGTCTTGTGTGCCTCCTATATTCTCTGGCGAATTGTCTTGTGTTCCTCTATATTCCCTCGGGATGATTGGGGTCTTGTGGTCCTCTATATTCCTCTGGTGGATGTCTTTTGTCCTCTAATGTCTCTGGTGGATTGTCTTGTTCCTCTTGATTCCCTCTGGGGAATTCTTGCTCTATCTTATCTTTGTTTTTGGGGGATTTCTAACCTTCCCATTTACACCTACCACATCCTCGGTTTGTTATTTTGTGAATGTAACTTACCGCGTTTGACAATGTGTTGTTTGTCCCTCTGTGGTCCTCTATGAATTTAAATCTCTAATACATCCTCTGTGCAGATTTGTTGTGGTTGATAGCCTCTGACGTTCTTCCTCTTTTTGCTTTCTCCCATTTTTCTCATTCTGCTTTCCTCGCTCGTCAAATCTGTTTTAGGGGTGTTTAAATTAACACATCAGTTAAAAAAAGAATCATGACGGTAAAATTTTGGACTTACCACTCAATGAATTAATATAGTGGAAAGCCTAAACACACGCATGCACACACTACCCACCATGCCGCACACACACAAATTTGTTCACCGCGCCACCTCATACTAGTGTTGTGGGTCTGTGCAGAAAGGCTGCCGATCAAATTTTGCTTCAAAGAGCACAAATCAAGCAAGGGAAGGAAATGCGTAAACCATTTCGTACGGTTTCTAAACTATATTTACCAAATCGGTTCAGAATTACTTTGAAACTTCAGTGAAAGAAAGGTGGTGTTCGGGGGGAAAAGAGGGGGGGAACGAGGGGGGGGCGTACGAAAGGGGGGAAGGGGTTGCGTAAGGCAATTTACACATTTGTGGTTTTATACTGACAGGGCGGCTAACGCATTCCATGTTTGCGACGGGCATCTTCCTCCTTCCGCACAAGAACGCCAGAAACAGGTGGCTCAATAACGGTGCCGGGAAACCCATTATATCCTTTCCATACGCAGCCAGGCGGTTTGCAATGCGCACACCGGTTTTGCCTGATGGGAATTGGAATTGGGGGGAAAAGTGTAGGATATAAATTCAGGATACTATGGGTTACCCCACGGGGAGTAAGTACTTTTGAGAAAAAACAACTATTAAACTCTGAAAGTTATACAGGATGAAATGTTGACGTTTTATTACTTAGAAAATGGGATGTGTGAGTTACAAGATAAAAAATGGTCAATAACACGTCATGTTATTCACTTTGGTTCTGCTGACGGAAACTACAGGTTAGGACACGGGAGTATTTTTGAGCAAAAAATATTAACACGTTTCCCGGACTTTGGGTCACTTCTGACCCAGATTCACTTCAGTGGCTCCATTGTTTTAGGCCAGTCAACCTTGACAATTTTTCAAAACTAGCGAGACAGAACGATTTTGACCGCAGACGGCCCTAGATTTTCTAGCCAGAGTGTCTCGCCACGAGGCCGTTTATCAATGAAACTGCAACTCGATATCAGCTCATGTGCCCACACACGTTTGCCGACGGGAGGTCAGTAATTGCCAATCTTTATCGCTAAAGTCCCTGGTGTGTGAGGCCTGTAAATGTGCCTAGCACGGGTCCGGGGAAAGGGTTAAAATATATGGAAAGTTATACGGGATTCCTTAGAAAATGTTAACTACATGAGCTACAGGATATGATGGGAACTTGAGTAATTAAAAATGTTAATACCAAAATCATACCCTTATTCGGTTTGTGACAATTAGTGACCCTGGGTCACTAGTGACCCTGATGAATTCATCAGACTTGAACGGAATAAACTGCAGAATTATGCAGTTTATTCCATACAAGTCTGATGAATTCATCAGGGTCACTAGACCATAGGGTCGCTAATTGTCACAACCCCCTTTATTCTCATTCTTAAACAGCTTTATAATTTAAGGTCATCTTTAACGCCAATTTAGCCTCAAATTCACGATACTTTATGGCTATATAAATACAACAAGAAAGGACTGCCACCACCATGACCACCCAGTGACAAAAATCGAACAACCCGTTGAACGCAACGAACATACACATCGCGAGACGAAACGTTGGCAGGCACGCGTGAACGTAACAAAACACAGTATGACGCTAGCACTTCAACCTCTAAATAACGTCAATACGCAGTGCGTACTACCTGGGTTCAATTGTCAAATTGAACCCGGGCATCAGCCATACAATGAAATTGCTTACATTTTCACAGCTGTTAAGAATTCCAATTCATATGGATTATCTGGTGCAAGGAATCCATTTCTAACATCAATTTTATGATTTGAAGTCCAGATTACATGTTATGGATTTGATAAAAATCCAAGATGGCCACAAGCAGTCATATGTGAAAATAAAAATTTTGAAAAAAGTTACCCTAAAATACCTCATTTGTGGATTTTGTTAATTGAAGAATCCACCTCGGTTTTAGAAGTCAGTTCACAATGCTCTATGAATTTGAACCAAAAGGCAGATGGCTGCTCTCAACCATTTGAACGATAATTGCACATTTCACCCTAAAAAAAATATGTGCAAGGGAAAAGGTGTGTTTTGTTTTCTGGTACGACCGGAAGCATGAAAATCCGTTGAAATATAAATTTTGACCAATTCTACCTTAAAACTATTATAATACCTTGTTTGGGGGTTGTTGGTATAGGAAATTCATTTCTGCCATCATTTTTAGATAACACCAGAAACAGTACAGGGTCAAAGCTCTAGATTTGAAAGAAATTCAAGGATGACCACATCGGCCCAGCATATACAAATTTGAAATTTAGCCTCGTGTGTGTAATACTCCTTTTATGGTTTTGTTGATGCAGGAAATCAGTTCTGACGTTGTTTTATGATTGGATGTCCAGGTCGCATGCTATGAATTAAACAAAGATTGGTGCCTTGCTGTCAGTAATATTGAAAATTTTGCTGATATGTCACTCATTCGTTCGTTCGTGCAGGCAAGTCAAATCGCCAGTGGAAGATCTGTCCCCAACCAGCTATAGCCTCATCATCCAGGTTGATAGGCCTGGAATTCCCCCACCAGGTGGACCCGCAGACCCCCAAGCAATAAACGATGTGGCCATGGGCCCGCGGCTATCTACCAACCGCAGGGGGCCCTTCGTGAATGTTGAAAGTCCCACTCGATCCCGTTGACAGGAAAGCCTCTCTGCATGAGGCAAACGCCAGCTCTGAGTCTGCCGAGGTTGACCCATGCCCTCCCATCAAGGTCACAGCCTCCGGGCCTGCCAGATGGGCTGTCCAAAAACTGCCCTAGGCCCAAAGCAAGAGGACGAGGACGACCACGCTCCACATCGTATTGATCCAGGTATGATAGACAGGGCAACGCCGGCCGCAGCGTACGGACTGGGTAGCAAGTGATCCGTTGGAACCTCGATCCCCAAAGGGCCGACGGTGGGTGGACCAGGCCACAGGTCCATCCACACCACCTGGCTGAGCTGATTCTCCGAAGGGCCCTCAAGGCCTGCAGGAGCCCATTGCCAGACAGAACCGGAAGACACTCCACAGGCGCCGCCAAAAGGCAACCACCCAAAAGCCTCACCGCCAGCACCCAGAACGACCCAATCCTGCGCGAAACGCACACGTACGCACTGAATTAACCATGGCAGTCGAGACCATTCGGAGAGGGCAAGAAGGGACAAGTTAATCACAATGGGTCAAGAACGGATGGATGCATGGATTAAACCCACCTAAATATAGCAAACTTTGCTGTGTGTGTGTAAACATTTCAGGGAGAAAAGTTGGAGGGGGGGAAATGCTGGCGGAAGTTACTATGAACATTGACCAGTTAGTTGGGCACAATCTATATTTTCAATATAGCGGTGCAAAATCCCTTGTGGATTAGTTTGTAAGCACGGTCCTAAGCAGGGCAGGAAGAAATATCGGATAAATACAGCAAGTACCCCACCCGGATTTGAGACGGATTTTAGTAAAAATTTGCGCCCAGGCAGCACCCTACACCAATAGGCCCACTCTCACACAATGGTAGTATAAGAATGAAGATAGAAATGTTGCTTGTTTGAATCTTACTGAAACCTAAAATCATTTAGTTATTCTTATTTAGAGTTAACAGGGAAAACAAATATCAGCTTTAATAAGGAGATGTAACTTTCTTCGGCATTGGGTATGTGGGTCCCACAGGTACGTGGAATTCATAGTTTTTTTACATGAAAAACGGGTGTGACAATTAGCGAACCTGGGTCACTAGTGAATTATAGACTTGTACAGATATAAAACGGGCATACTTCTGCAGTTAGTCCATACAGGTCTGATGAATTCATCAGGGTAAATGGTGACACAGGGTCGCTAATTGTCACAACACATGAAAAACAGAGCGGTCATAAAACGATTCCTTGATATAGGGATCACAACATCATTACATTCATAATGATCTGCTGAACGATCCACTGATCTCTCTCTTCTTTCTCCAATGTTTTTGTGCTCATTTTACACTCAATTTAACCAGTGCACTGTCAGTATTACATAGCATACTTATATCAGAGGGACAGTGGTGTTGTTGTAACCAGCTTTGTTTTTTGTCAAGGGGAAAGGGGGGCATATTATCTTTCAGGGGGCCGGAATAATAGTAGTTATAGTACAATAGTTAGGCATATATTGTTTTCACTGCAAATTGGCATATGTGCAACAATTCTAATCAACAGGTGGGGCAAGGATTCCCCCCACAGGCACCAATCACATGTTGAGGTCCAACATGTCAACCCGGGCTTCTCCCCAGAGGCATTGCAAAGTTGGGACAATGGTTGGACCAAATCACAGCGCTGGTGGGCACGTCGACAAGTGACGCGGGCCAACGTCAGTTTGGTCCGTCGCCACAGATGGACATGCTCGTATTTGACGATGGACCAATTTTGGCAGCATTGGGCCAGTTATCCCAACCTCCCAACCATAATAAGACGATGTTTTGCCATGTTATCAAATCACTACTTGGGGCTCATGAATTAAAAAGAAATTACCTATGCTTTCACCTGTAATACCTAAGTATAGTTCATATCTATGTTTAGGTATATATTACATAATAACAAAATCGATTAACTTGAGGGATTCGAAAACAGGGAACCTTTGTATGAGAAGAACTGACGACTATCCAACACGTCTAGCATCAAACCGCAAGTGTTTCCCACAATAATTGATGGTCAGTGGGTTAAAAATGTCAGGCTATCATCAAGTAGAGCACATGATATACAAATATTGGAACCAGCACCTTTAAAACATTCTTAACCAAGCCGAACATCAATGTTATTATCATGCGCTTTATGGCTTTTTGGACAACAGGTTCTCAAGAAAACAAAAAGTTCTAATTCGCAACTTTTCATTTCTAAGAAAGTTGTGGTAATTAACAATTTGATCCACTCTTATTTTTAAATCACTTTGTGACTGAATAATATGCTGTACACATTTTTATCTATTTAAAGATAAAAATGATTATTTCAAAAAGAAAAGAAAAACATAAGGTCGATTTTTCATGAAAACGGTGCATTTCCAGATATTTTGTGTCTTTGGTTAATAAAACTTTTAAACAATGCTTTATTGGAACAAAACGGTAATATTTTGATAGGAGCCGTTGAGCTGCATTTGGGCATATATAGTTTGCCATGCTTTCCATTATCTTTTCTATGAGATATTTGCCTTCAAATATCAAAAAATAGGAGAAAATTGATGTTCAAAACACAACATCAAAATTATAAAAAAATTGAAAAAATACTTAGCAGCTTGAATTCTTCCGAATATCAGTGCTGTATTCTCAATTTATTTTTATATTTTCGAAATCTTCTTCTTCTTAGCATATATCCACATTGGTAATGGCTTGTGGTGGTGTCAGGATTTATTCAACTAGTGTGCTGATCCGGGGCCGCGTGTATACCATGATACGGACGCTCCTAACATGGCCCGCTATTTGAGGCTGGGGCGGATTGGGAACAGTCAGGGGTTCCACCCTACTCTTATTCGACACTGACTGCGATGTACATGTACAGTTGTGACTCTCTGTACACGGGACCGACGGCTTAACGTCCCCTCCGAAGGACGGGATGCTTTCATGATCCATTTGCCCAATTCCAAGTGAACCATGGAGGAGAGCGGTATTCTGTATTTAATCAATAGTTGGTATACAGATCAAATCCAGACATACAAAATACAAACATAATATCCGTGAAAATCTTGTTTATTACATTATCCTTCATAATGCAGTTGCTAAGTTTGGTAAAACTTCTACCAAGATATTCATTGTGCATCTTATTTCAAGGTAAACATAATTGCAGTTGGAAATAGCGTTTTCTTCAGCTCACAATGACTATTAAAAAGTCTAAGAATGTTGAACTTTTAAAAAAATGCAACCTTTTTAGGGAAGTGTATTAGGTTATCCACATTCTCAGCAACCAAACAAGCTATAAATATTGATCAAGAGTGGCATAGACACTTATTTTCCGACCAGAAAAATTATATAAACTTTCAATCAGATACATCTTAGTCAATGGGAGATGTGAAAAATGGTCAAGAATGTTTACTACGTTTTTGTGTATTACGTTATCGTTTATTATGTTGAATGCGTTTTTGTCTACATCATCAACTACAATTTGGCCATGGAATGACATGGTGTCAATTAAATGTATCTTTAGAATAAATTAGTAAAAGGTATCTTAATATTTGTTTATTATGAGGTCTAATTTCCAGGCAGAATCAATATTCAAGGATAATGTAATAAACTAAACAAATTGGAGCATATTTCTTCCCCGGGGGGTTCTTCAATTTTGTTTGGGTAGGGACCTGCCTCCAGGACTCAAGAAGTGGACCCGAACTTATACCTCTCCTTCTTGCAATATAATGACCCATATTTATACCAGTATTTAAAGTGGACCCAAACTTATACCTCTCCTTCTTGCAATATAATGACCCATATTTATACCAGAATTTCCTTTCGTATTAACAGCAGAACCGCCAAATCAAATACCCCGGGCAAATACCCAGCGTGTCTTTGCTTCGCGACTTGGTGTGCAATGTTGACGGCCACGACGAAAGTCACATGAAACCAGGGATCCTAACTCGATCAAGAGAATGGATGCATACTGCACACTGATCTGCATGAAATCGTATAGCAGGGGGTAGGATATGCCTTCCTAACAGCAACAGCAATTCAAAACGGCACAACTTCTGGGGCGTAGTCTGTTAACACTTAAGATAGGAGGGCGCTCTTACGCAATCGAACTGTTACACACAGACTCGACTAAAGACTAGGCCTGGTCACGAAAGTTTAAATCTAATTGACCGTTATTGGAATACACTATTTTGCAGCGGGGTTAATCAGTGGATTATGTTTTTCAAGCAACTTCATGCCTTCAATGGGTAAGGCCACAGGTATTGATGCATAGTTCCAGGCTTTTAAAGGCAGGGGCGTGTTAAATCTCCCAGCCGTGGCTTACATTCTGAACCTCACATTCTGATGCATCCATTCAAATGAATGGAAAAAGCTGTTGTATCACCTATTTTTAAGGAAGGGCTAAGACAAGATTGTGTAGCAATTATAGACCTATTTCAGTCTTGCCGGTTATCTCAAAGATCTTTGAGCGTGCTGTGCATACCCAGGTTTATGATCATTTGCAGAGTAATGGGCTTTATCATTGCACAATCTGGTTTAGACCAAGACACTCAACTTTAACTGCCATTAACAAAGTTTACTATCTTTTAATAATATGGACACAAGGTGAAAATCACAGGGCTTGTGTTTTAGATTTAAAAAAAAGCCTTGATACGGTCAATCATGACATTTTTTGCACAAGCTTAAATATTATGGTGTCAAAACCAAGGAGTAGGTGGTTTGCCAAATTACCTTAAGGGGAGTGAGCAAGCAACCATTATTGATGGCACTCTATCTGACCTCCAACCAGTCACATAGGTGTTGCCTCAAGGCTCCATGTTCTCGGACCCTTCTTTTTATCATTTTCATAATTCTACCCACTTTAATAAATGAAAGTAAGGTTATGTTATATGAAGACGACACTGACTTATGTTAGCTCAAAAGCCGGTTCTAATATTGAGCATGTTTTAAACCAGGATTTAGAAATGTTAGTGATTGGAATGGATAGGGCTGCAAATAAATTAACACTAAATTGCTTTAAAACCAAAGTCATGACTTTGGCACTGCCTCAAAAAAACTACGAAATGTGAAGGATCTTACTATAAAATCAATAAGATGAAAGGCCTGCAAAAAATGCGTCTGAATTTAAGTATCTTGGTATGTTGTTTGATCCATGTTTAACATGGGATAAACATATTGACAAAATGGCTGTGGAAATCTATCAGAAAATTGTGTGTTTTGAAACGTTTGAGTTGATATTGTGATCAGTTCACTCGGAATAATTATATTAATGCTATCACTTGCCTCAATCGATTTTGCGTACGATTGGTCAAAACGCGAATAACACATGTAAATAGAATTCAAATGCTCCAAAACAGAGCAGCAAGGTTAACTCTGGTTGCTACAGGTAAAATCAGAGATACTCACACCAAGGGTTTCTACAGAGAAATTAAAGTGGGCAATGTTAGTCAAAGGGCAGAATATATCCAAAATATTTTGTGTACAGTGTATAAATGGGCTGGCTCCGGATTACTTGAGGGCCAGCATTCAATCACAGACTATCACGCTTGCTTATAACACTAGATTTAAGCACTCATAATAATCTCTCTCAATTTATATGTCAAACGGCAGCTGGTAAACGCTCCTTAAGTCCTCTGGTGCCAGATCATGGAATAGCCTACTTCATCACATCTCAAAAATCTTGACAAAATCTCGTGTTTGAAAGAAAGTGTCAAGAACACATTTTTTACTATTGATATTTAGTCTATGCTTTTATCACGCTTTTTATATAATTTACATATATTTAGTAAAACCCATTTGTGTATATTAATTAGGCTTGTGAATTTATTTGTAATTTGTATGTAAATTGAAATGATTTATATCTATGTAACTTTTAACTAAGTTTTTACCTGTACGAGGGCCCTCTGGAAAGCAGTGAGGCACTGATGTGGGCTTAGCCTCGTTAAAGATGTCATAAATAAATAAATAAAATAATCAACAACCCCGACGGGATTTTGAAAGCAATATTTTTTTCTTGATTTATCATGATATTACTAAGATCTTTTGAACAAATGTTTAAGAGATATTTTTTAAGTAACTGGGACCGGAGACTGCATAGTAAATGCACGTAGCAGTACCAACAATACCGTTTGAAAATCCACTGCCCAAATCGAGCAGATCGTGTCCTACCCCCTGCTTATAGTTCGCCAGTAGTACGTGGCGATATACGCAAACACATCCCCCGGTTTACGTCATGAATACGTTTGTGCATAAAATAATTAGGTAGCTTATCGAAAACGGTGGCGCTATCACCATCGATATCGAATTGTCTATGGGCATTTTACACAGTGTCACCGCCTGATAAAACCAGCGGCGACGTAAACAAACCGGGATTACGATAATTATGATGACTAAAAAAGTTTGACAAAAATCAATACGATGTCGAATCTGCGTAGAGCTGACTACGTTCTCGGACTATATTATCACCTTCGCGGATGCGTACCCAAAAATTATACCAACAACATCAAATCAACACGATAATTAATACCACAAAGGGTCATAATTATACCCGGTGAAAAAAAGGGGTCATACTTCTACAAGACGGCTGATTTTGCGACCATATACAACGGCACGTCTCCGTATAGGCGTTGTAATAAGAACCCCCCCCCCCCCCCGCTTTCTTCAGTCAATTAGCTACTCAAACTTTAAGGTCAATGGCCGATCGCTAATAGCTCGTCACCCAGAAGCCCAGATTTTACCGGAAGTGGTTCAACATTTTGGTATCAGAAGAAAGTACTATTTTCTCATACCCTGTGAAATTTAGGGCCAACGGATGTTTGGTTTGGAAGTAATGAGCGAAAATGTACCCCAATTTGGTCGACCAATTAATTTTACACAGTACTCAATGGGGCTTAGAAATCACGTTTTCTGCTCTCACATGAAAAACGCATTGAAATATCGGCGCGAACTTTACAGGGTGGGGTTTGGGTGAAGGCCAATCTATCAAGATGAAAATTCATATCCCTTAAATCGGGCATCACCCTTAAACTTTGTACAAATAAAAATGTTCCAAAACCTCTCGATAATGTCATCATTGGCATGATGTTTAAAATTTGATAACATAATAAAACCCTATTCTTTTCTGTACAAAATGTTTGTGGGCATACTGTGCAGAAACGTAAGGAAAATAGAAGTGTGTTGACAATATTATTTTTCCCGTAATAGGTATTGAATACTTACATGTTTAAAACATAAAACATCAAATTTTGAGACACTTTTTTTGGGGGTGTGTCTTACCTCAAAATGCACCGTTTTCATGAAAATCGACCATAATGTTCTCATTCAAATGTAAACAGATATGATTAGAGGAAAAAAGGTTTTTTTTCTTTTTGAAGATACATATATGCACTTGATTAATTGTCAAACACCTATGTTTTAATTGGGGGAAAATATGAAATAAATGCCAACATCGTAATTTTTTAACATATTATGATGTCCTAAATCAGCCAAGCATGCTTTGCATTAATTGCCATGCACGACAGAAAATACTAAATCATCTTTTTAAAAGATGCATTCTCGGTTTATTCACTTCGGGTGTGATTTAATACATTGGCGAGCATGCTAAATTTTCAACAAAAACGTTTATAAATTGGGTGCAATTTTTCTTGAAAAGCCATCCTGTTTCTTTAAAGATTCAAATTTATGGTGCTTAAAAAGAGCTTAGAATCGTTGATGCTTTAAATTTACGGCGCTTAAAAAGAGCTTATAGAATCATTGATGCTTTAAATTTACGGTGCTTAGAGCTTATATTTTTTTTATAGAACCGTTGATGCTTTAAATTTACAGTGCTTAAAAAAAGAAAATCGTTGGTGCTTTAAAGGCAATATCAGTGATTTGCTAAATCAGAATATCAAAAAAATCATCAAATATTTTTGCATGTTTGTAACAAGCACAAGTATCTTAACATACCCTGTAAATGATACGACCAGAAGCAACCTAATAAGGACAAAATCAGACATTTTAGTCATTGCTGTCCGTACGGACACTTACTATTACACGTAATTCAATGGAGATTCTTATCTTTGTACACTGCCGTTTTCTTCTTTTTTTTAGCAATTCTTCAGTTGGAAGGGGTAAATTTATAATTATTGTACAGACTTTTCCTTCACTTTTAAGCTATTCCTGCAAATTTCAAATATTTTGACTCTTTTGGGTGAATCACTGATAGTGTCTTTAAATTTATGGTGCTTAAAAAGAGCTTTTATATTCATTGATGCTTTATAGGGAAACTGGATGACAGGGGCTCTGTGTAAGACAAAGATATCCCACTAACACAGATTCGATCTGTGTACTCTCCCGGTTACAACTTCTAGTCCGGATCATTTTGAAAACATAACTCCTAAGCATAATTTATATTAATAAGCGAGCGTGAAGTGAAGCTCTTATAGACTAACGCGTGTACACGTATTGAAAGCTATTGAAAATCTATAGTCTGACAGGTTTACGAAATGCCGACCCTCATTTGATCCCCCTTTTCGTTCTTACCATTAACTCCTACGGAGTTATAAATCGATGGGTATCGGACAGGGATTTGCCATCTTTAAAATTTGTAATATTGTAATTTTAATTTGTAGTCCGATATTCAACAAGTAATTTATTTTAATTCTCCATTCTGTTCTCCATTCTCCATATTTTGTTTTCTCGCAAATTTATTTTTAGTGTACTTGCTTTCTAACATTAAAACAAGAGAAGATTTCAGTAGCTTCCCACAATGAATTGCTTCCAATGGAGTTTTTGTACAGGTACTGATGTGAATCGTTAGTGATGAAACATGGCTAAATTGACAGTACTGATCACAAACTTGCATTTTCAGAGTGTTTCATCCCTAACGATTCACATGACAATCTGTACAAAAACTTCCAATGGAAGCAATGCATTGTGGAAAACTACTGATATCTTCTCTTCATTAAACCTATGATAATGTTATGCTGATGTTTTAAAAATTATGCTTGGAATAATTAAACACGATATTTTCAAAAAAATTTGGTATATGTTTCACCAATAGATGGCGCCCTTTTAAATTCATAATTTCTTCAGGGGAGGGCGGCCAAGAAATCCTAATTTTAGACGTTGCCATTGGTTAAACACGTAAAAGCGTAAAAAACGTATATGTTGCACAATTAAGAACATTCAAAACCAACGTGTGGTGCAAAAGGGTGACCCCAAACAGACACGCAAGCCCACAAAGCGGGGACCCTCCACATTATGTCTTTAACATGTTGTCATTAACAGATGTGGAGTTATGGCAAAAGCGCATGGAATACCTTTCCACTGTTACGTACCTCAACTTTGTCGATCTCAAAAATCCCTCTAAATGTACGATTATCCCTGTTTTCACTATCAAACACAACTGAAGGTCCTATATCTGCGTGACATGTATGAAAAAAAACTTAAAAGAATTAGAAATTGAAAACAATTTTGAAGCAAAAGTGCAATACTATACTTCTGCATGAGAAAGGTTGTTTCTCTGGAAAAATGATGGATTTCTACTGTTTAGAAAAAAATTTGAGGATTAACTATTTCAAAAGGTAATTTATTATCTTAAGGAACAAATCAATCGATTTGAATTGCTTTGGTATTTGTTTCGTCTGCAGGTTGCAAAGTGCTCTTTGAAATGACCTGTTCATGCTGGTAACAGGGGAAGGATTCCCAAATGTTTGTTTTTTGTGTTTTGCGTAACTCCAACAAATGTAATGAAACCTGTTGTTAAAAGGCATAATGTGGAGTTATGCTTAGTAGACATAGGACCCTAACACACATCAAAAAAATGAACAAAAAGATTTAGGTACAAACGTACACTAACATAATGATTAAAAATAGTAAAAATATGTATACATTATAAATATCCAAAAGACATTAAAAAATAAATCAAATAGCATTGGTAAAAGCACAGAATATATTGCACAATACGAGCCCAATACTAAGATCGACTATATGTTGTGTTAGCCGGTAGTGGGTTCAAGAAGAAAGATTGAACTGGGAGAGTACAAAGATTTGAGGATTGGCAGGCAGGGCATCATGATGGTAAATACGGTTGAAATAAGTCTGCCGAAAGATGTTAGTACGTCATCTGTTTGGAATGATAGTAGGAGCGTTTGTGGATCTCTAATTGTGATGATCAGAAGTTACAAAATTAATGTTGTAATGTAGCCTATGTTACAATATTGCCAAGAGATGGCGCTATTTTGTCACTTTGACCTCAATGTTTACAGAAATTTGGGGATTGCTGAGGGGCTTCCCCAAAAAGGCTTTTATTGGTCTATTGGTGGGGACTCCCGGTAATGGTCTCCTGTAGGTATACGTCAGAAAAAATAAATGGAGTAACGCCCACTTGAATTTTTATTCAAGTTCAAGTTGCAATATTTTCTCTCAAGCGATTTAAAATTATTTCGTATTCTCCCGGCCTGGTACTTGAATTTCTGCACCACGGGACATCAGTAAAATTAAGTAGACCGTTTCACTTTTATATATTTACGGATATCTGAAATTTTAACAAAATCGTTACTTTGACAAAAAAAGATATCTCTCCTCAAGCCTGGTCTCCATTCAAAATCAGTAATATGCGATACCATGAGTGAGGCAATGTATGTTTTTTATGTTTGTAGGTCACAGTAGTATTGTAACTTCAGGTACATTTATATTCCGAAATTATTTGGAGTTTTTGACCATCACTCCTTAATATTTGAGGTACATCCATGTCTTTGTGTCAAAATGTTTGTCTATGAAGTGCTAATCCCGAAATGCATTGTAAAGGAAGAAACATTGAACTTGAATTTTTTGTAAAATAGCTAGTATGGAAAACTGAGGAACGTCATACTTTGAAGACCTTTAAAAAAAGGAATATTATCTTTAAATTTACGGCGATAATCAAGGCTGAGGAGATGGAGCTTTTTAGGACGATCTCAAATGGGGCAGAATTCTCAGGAGTGGAATTGGTAGCGCATCTCTGAACTTTTTCAATAGAGCTGATGAGGCCCTTCTTGGGGATTCAAGATTTCTGACCATAATCCAAAAATATGACAGAATGAAAGTGTATCTGAGGCGGCCGCTTCTCAGGTTTCTTCTACCTAATCATATTAAACTTTCATTTTAAACAGGCAAAAAACAAGCTTTTATGAGCATTGATTGTGAGCGAAACGAAAAACCACTTTTGAACAGGTATCGGAGAATGGCCCACAGTACACTGTGACTGTCTGCATGTCGATCACACCCGGAAGTGGTATGAAAAAAAAATATCGTTTTTCATCTATTAAAAAACATACTCATCCAAACACTTACTCAACGTTGAAAAGACCTGACACCAATCCATGTCAGGGCAAGAAAGAACAAGTTTTCCTTATTTCGGGTTTTTATATTTAGATTATTTAACAGAAGCAACAGCCACAACCGCCGTCTGTTCTGTCAGATTACAAAACTTCGGAGAATGAATCATGCTGGAAATCCCCGCATTGCTAGTCATGGGTGATATCTAAAACGGTAATGTCAACCTGGTGCTGGCGCTCAACAGCGCTGATTGAACGCGCGGGGGGGGGGGATACTTTTTTTTAAAAATGGGAAAAATACCAACAAAAATAGGGCCTAGGGGTCTTTGGTACCAAACCAAATTGCTCATTCTTTTTCAACTATTTCCGCCTCCTTTTTTAGGTGACAGTTGTAGTTTTTAATATGCTGACAGTTTTTTATTATATATACGTCGAGGGGGAGAGGACACGTTCTGCTCGATTGGGCATTGGGTTGAAAGTGCCAGACTCTCATATCAAGCAGAGAACCGAGGTCTTTGGATGATTCTTTTAAAATATCCCGCCCCCCCCACACATTTTTTTTGGTGACAGTTGTAGTTTCTAAGTTTAATAATGAAAATTATATATATACGTCATGGGTGGGTTTGGACACTATCTGCTCTATTTGGGCATTGGGATTTCCAACCGGTAATTTGGCAGGTCTCTGTCCAGTGACATTACAAATCACCTTTTAACCTTCATTCAAAAGATCTTAGTAAATCATGAAAGTAGGAAAAATATTGACGTCAAAATCCGTCGAGGTTAGTGTATTACCCTCGCTGCAAGCATTTGCAATTTCCAATAGCGTCATTTTAAATTTAAAGACCTATCAGTGATTGAAAAACATTTGAAATTTGCAGGAATGGCTTAAAAGTGAAGGATAAGTCTGTGGAATCTTCATAATTATTGTTTCCAACTGAAGAATTGCAGAAAGGAAGAAACGGCAGTGTTCATGATACGATTCCCCATTCATTATGTGTTGTATAAGTGTCCATACTGACATTACTGACACTGTCCGAATTTTGTCCTATTACGTTGCTTCTGGTCCTATTCATTTGCAGGGTATGTTTAGGATACCGTACTTGTTACATCCATCACTGAAAGTGCCTTTAAATATTCGTGCAGCTATAGCCGTTAGTCAAGTCTTTTTCCTAGTGTGGAAGATCGCCCTCCTACCGTGTACCGTTTAGTCGTCTGTGAAAAGACTAGCACTCATGTAGGCCTGATGTTGATGCGATTGAAGGTCCATAGCAGTTTCTTACGGGGACTTAAACTTCGAGTTTTTGGGGCACCCACCTGGTGATTAATTTTTTCCAGTATATCACCTTTAAGGGGGTGTCCCCTGACTAAGGATTAGGTATGTTTCCGCCCCGAAAAGTTGCACATTAGCGCGGACTGCCTATTTCAATGCCACCATTGTTTTATGAAAAACTGCCATTGTATTTTAATTATGATAGAAATTTTATCAGGACTAAACGAAATAAAGTTTACCTTCCTGAAGTGGGTTTAAACATTTATTGTCCAAGAGTCCGCCGGTATGGAGGCATGTGTTGGTTAAATGTCTAAAATTGCCAAATAATGGGGTTAGAATGCGAGTAATATTTGGGAGAGCACCAAAAAGAGATTTACTGACATGGGGGGGGGGGGGGGGGGGGGGGGGGGGGGGGGGGGGGGGGGGGGGGGGGGGGGGGGGGGGGGGGGGGGGGGGGGGGGGGGGGGGGGTTTTTATTTCGACAGATCATAAACTCTGATGTCGTCATTATATATCCGCTCCGGGGGACATAATCAGAAGAAAACACCCTTTCACACTTTTTTTCGACATAAATAAATCATAACGAAAATTATTGAAATAACATTTTCCCGCATATTTTCTCTCGTACTTCTTGATAATGCATATCACTCACCCTAGTTGACGCTGGGAAGGAAGGTGATCTAGGCAGTAGAGAGAGAAGAAGGAGCCTGTGGTACAAGTCAAAAACACAGATACACTTGATATTTCTCGAAGAATCTAGTCACCATATTAATTTTTCCTCCTACATATGGACATTTTTTCACACCTTCTTTCATAAGCATATTTTTTTTATTTTTAACTGGAAAACACCTATGACGTCACTGAGTAGTCCTTAAATATATTCCTCACTATTTTATATATTTTATTGTATCAGGTTTGATTGAGGCTGTTGTCTTCCTATGAACTCTTAAGAGTCAGTTTAAACTACGTTTATGGCCCAATAGTAACCAGCTATAGTAGCGGCACTCTCTAGGACAAGTCCATACCCCACTTGATATTTTTTTACATCTGGAAATGATTTAGGGTCATTATTAGACGTGTTGTTTTTAACGTCGAAAAGATGAGTAGGACTGCTTTTCTTCCTCATTTACACGCCCTAGAGCGAATATAATAACCGTCATCTTTAAAAACAAGCCGGTGTAAATTTAAATGCCATAATGCGTGTTGGGGCTCCCAAAATATCACACCCAGGTTCTTATTTGCAAACATTTGCCATTTTAATTCATTTAGCAAAATGTGCCTCCTTGCGGCGCCATCTTTGACGCCTAGATGTTTAAGCCCCTTCAGCTGTTAAAAACTTTGGTTCGTGTA
>JAMKCH010032558.1:0-29472 GCA_023653785.1 Ophioderma brevispina
AAATAATTGCAAGTGACTATTAATGTATATTTAAAAAGAAATCTCTACATGAAACCTCAACTTACGATTACTGTATGCCATACTAATAATACAAGGGTCGTGGTTATGGCATTAATTATGCAGTACAGTGTTGTGGTGCTTCTCACCATGCAATTTTCTCTACAAACCCATAGGAGTGACCAATGGATCACATTTTGATTTTGACACTTTTGACACCACGCCTTAACTACGGTTATCAGCCACAAACTGGACCAATGTATTTATGGCCTTTAATGACCGCCACCACCCACTGACCTCTGCTTACGCAAATATTCCAATATTTAGATCATTTAGCACTCTACATGTCTCAACTTTAATTTCATACCAAACTTGATATGATTATTGAAAGTAATGATTTATAACATTACTACGAAATATGGATAAAAAAGGGCGTGCCCTATGACGTCATTATTTTGGTCGAATTTTTGGGCATCCCTCCTGAAAATGGGCCTTACATACCCCAATGTATATTTTGGTGCCAATTTCATGCTTTTGTCCAGAAGGGCACGATCTGGATGAAATTAAGGACTTCTCTACTCACTAAATGCCTGGTTGTGTGCAGAGAGCTATTTGAGAAAATGATAGGCCCTTTTCTCAATATGGATCATAGATTGTGAGTTCAGCCCACCGTGGCCAACGTGTTGTGTACCTGGGCAAGACACTTTTCTCGCTTTTCTCCTTACCCGGTGTAAACTGCTGTTAGTGGTAGTTATATCCTGTGCGTCGGAATAATTTTGGCTGCCGAATTTTCAGTATGTGAAAATTGTGATTTAGCCTAGTGACAGTGAAATAAGCGCTTTGAGGGGGAGACTTTCAATTGTATTAATAAGAGCTCTATATAAATACTTGGCATTTTATTTATTTACATGCCATTGTGACAGGTTCAAAACTAATTCCCCATAACCTAAAAACCTCTTACTAACTTCAAAAACAAAATATTAGATCAATTGGCAAACACAGAATATGAAACACCAAATAAATTATATGAAATGTCGTATATATCGCGGAATGTTTGTAGTTGATGCACGCTGCACTAACGTTCCCCGAGTGTTGCCGGTAGACACGGCAATGCTCTGCTATTATGTTGAATCCTTGTTGAATCCGTACAGGGGGATGACCCAATTTTACGTCTATAAATTTTTCATTTTGACAGAATGGCATTCAATCCAAATCCCACCCTAAAGTTTCGGGCCGAATTTCAATCCGTTTTTAAGTGAGAGCTAATAAAAATTCCTTTAAAAAGAAAATTTTATGATTTTTAAAACTTGTCTAAATTAAGTATTTCCTTGTTTTTTATTTGTCCCTGTAGCTGGAGAAGTTATAGTATATTGGGTACATACATACATATCAACCTCTGCATATGCATTTCTTAACACGGTCCTAACATAGTGTAACATAAATACCTGGCAAATGTATGTAATATATAAATGTAGGCCCTAGATGTAGCCTACATGTTGCACCTTTGCACGCGTACATTTGCACATACTAGACGAAGTCAAATACGCATATACCTACATACACACTCTATACATTGAATATGCACGTAAATGAGAATGAAAATCAAAAAACAAATTTGCTACCCAGTTGATTTCATACAGGAGACAAAATCTATGCACAAGTCTACTTTACTAGACTTTAATCCATTGATAAATATAAAATAATTCATTATGCTGCTTTGCATTTTTTTTTTTTTTTTTTTAACCCCTACCACCCTGCAGATCGTACAATATGCTGACGTTCTTGATTGCACTCAATTTGGACTTACAAAATATCCTTTTTTTTAACCAAAAAGGCATACAAATATCATTTTTATAACTGTAAAATATGTAATATATTCATTTTCAATAATATCAGAGACCAATTTTGTCAGAATCATTTAGAAATACTAGAAAAAACCGGTACCGTATATCAACATTTCTCACTTTGGTTGTAGTTCCGCACTTCCAGTAACTACCACTCCCATATCCAACTACCAACCACTACCAATTGTTTGCCTTCCGTTTTATATATTTTTCTTGCTCCACACTGTACTAACATTTTGATTTGACGGATTGTATGACTATTTATCAATATGAAACAGAAATAAATCCAGAAGAAAGAATCCGAAGAATCCAGAAGAAGCAGAAATCCAGAAATCAGAAGAAAGAAAGAAAGAAGAAAGCAAGAAAACACTTAAGTGCCTAAGGGGTTTCCCCTCACGTTGGTGCCTAAGGGGGTTTTCCATGGAACCCCCCAAGGAAACCATTTCCCCCCGACCCGAGGTAATTTTCAAATAACCATACCACATTTGAGGGCATAAGACAAGCCACAGGTGCAATACTAAATGATTCCGGTGTATCGTCTGGAAATTAGGGGCAAATCATTGTTTTCAAAATGCGTCACATCTGTCAAAAAGTAGTATGATGTTACCAAGTTACATATATTAAACACAAACTTACTCATTTTTACATTTCGTGTATTTTTTGTGGGGACAGTCGTTTTTGCCATAGTTTTGTACAGCAATTGCGCGCAGTCGTATTTCGAATGATGGAATCGCGCTTTTCAGCACATAAAGGGTTAGATTATTTTTTCTGATTATGTACCTAATTTTTGTTCATGCAATATGAACAGACATAAGCAGAAACAATATTTTCGGAAACAGGTTTGCTAATTTTTATTTTTAAAAAATCACACTCCCGTTGGTGCCTAAGGGGGGGGGGTGGTTGTCCTACGGTACCCCAGCGAAGTAGCTCATTACGGAAGAAATTTAGTAATTTTTGGATGAAAAGAAGCGCAATCGATAAGTTACAACAATTACCAAAATTAGAGTTCGAAATATTTTTCACGAGTGAGAAATCGCAGAAAAACAAATCTTGCGTACTATGGAACCCCCCCCCCTTAGCACTAAGTGTTAAATTCATTACAGTAGAAGGTGCAACTTTATTCCGCGTTTTCCCAAATGACAACCGTGATCCGCCACCCATTTTCCTCCCATGTACTCCCTCTCCCCCCGCGATTCACCCCATGAATCAACCTTTCACACCAAAATTCCCCCTGTGATTCACGGTTTTCAACTTAATCAATACACAGCTTTTCACATTTATGGTCACTTTTTTAACTCTCACACAGCCGTAAAAAAAAGGTGTGTTCCCAGAAGTATAGTGTTAAAAACCTAAGACTCATCTGTTTCTCTCCGGGAGGACTGAAGTAATGAGTGAAGAGGGAGGACATAAAGTCGAAAATTCGTGTGGGACTCGAACCAAGGGCCGATGACCCGGGATTCCACGAATCCCTGGCGGCTGGCGGCCAGCGATTTCGTGCCCACACTGTGGCTTGGTTTGGTGACGTCATCGCTACATCCTGGCTGTGGTATTTTGTGCAATTGGTTGTCTTAGGGTTTTTATATATGGAAAAAAAAGAGATAGTAATAAGTTAATTTTTTTATTACCAAATTTCAAGGTTCAAACCCCAGTCTACCAGGCTTTCTAGCAACTTTTATGCTGGCACAACGCCTTTTTACCGTGCAATATAATGTATACATAAGTTGCAATTTAATATATTAATACATATGTCCACCTCCCCAGAAAATTACCCTAAGCGCCCCATTTCGGTCTTTATTAAACAGTTAATGCAAATTATCTATACATATTGGAAAGTATTGCTTATTAGCTTTTCAAAACAGTAAACCCCCGTTGATTTCGGGTTCCAAATGACTGATTGTCATAATTGAAGAATGCAATCTGTGTATTTTTTTTAACTCTAACACGACAAGACCTGTGAACAAAAGCAAAAACCAAGACAAACAAAAAAACAAGGCATACATCCCTTGAAAAACATGTTTCCTTCCCCACAAATGAAGAAGGATGAGACAATCAAACATGTTAAATAACAATGTTTAAGCACCAATCTTCAAAGAATCAATAGAAATTTTAACATAACCAACCCCACTAAACAACTTTTCATGGGCAAGAACCCGGTCTGTTTCAGTTTACAAGTAAAAACCACAGGTTTCATTCAATAGGAACAACTCAGTCTTTGATCCCTAATTCAACGGGTTTGCTGTTTGAAAGCTAATAAGCAAAACTTCTCAACTATGTCATAATAATTTTCCAAATGTGTATTAAAAACCTAAAATTGGGGGGACGCTTTGGTAAATTGTTTAGACACTCGGTATATTTTCTTATTACGGCCCAAAGCTCCGCGTTTCATAAATTTTACCGTGAGCCTCCAGCCAATTTCTCCCCTTGGTTTCTCAAATCGCATGAACAACAATTTCATCATTCACCCTTTTCAAATCAAATTCCTCCCCGTGATTCACGGTTTTTTCACATCTTTGATCAATACCGCTTTTCACAATGTATGGTTTCCATTTAACCCTACTGTAATATCTCCTTTCCATTTGCAAATGAGTACAGTATTTAATCGGGACGCCATATCAAGGCAAATATGAAACTACTGAATGTTGGATCGATACTGGATATTTCGCTAATATTAGTATGGCAACGAATCTCGCGAATAAAAAAATAACAATCTTTTGCAACGGAAAAGGATTATTACAGTAGGGTAAGTACCATACTTGTGAAAAGCTGTATTGAAAAAGATAAAAAAAAACGTGAATCACGGGGAGAATTTGGCTGTGAAAGGTGAAATCATGGGGTGAAACACGGGAAGAAATTGTCTCGCGACTCACCGTGTATTTTTGTGTTAAGCGGAATGAATTCGCACGGCCTAATGAATTTAAATTCTATACTAATTTTGCAACCTTATGCGTACATTAATATTGCACGTACATCTATTGTGGCCATTTTATCTTGAAATTTGTTCGCGTAACGATTACACTGTATTTATGCGAAATACCATAACAAAATACTTTTTTTTCGATTTTCGTCGGTTGATTCATCCTTAAAAAGCTAACAACAAAACGATGTTTGCTGATTTTCTCTCCTTGTAATATTACAAAGCAAACACGAATTGAAAATTAAATGTATATTTAGTTGTTTCCACTATCAAAAATACAAAATGAAAGAAGAAAGAAAGAAAGAAAGAAAGAAAGAAGAGGATTAATAAATTCATGACCGATTCCCAAATTACAAGCCGTTATCCGCCATCCAAATTCTCCCCGCGATTCACGCACGCGGATTCGTCTTTCACACCCAAATTCTCCCTGTCATTCACGGTTTTTCTCCTCTTTTATCAAAACTCCTTAACCGCGCCGTAAAAATGGTGTTTCCCATAAATAGAGTTTAACTCTAAGACTACATATGTTTTCCTCCCGGGAGGACTGAAGGAATGAGGTAAGATGAGAGGAATACAAGTCGCAAATTCGGTACTCGAACCAAGGCAGATGACCCGGGGTCCACGATACCAACTGGCGGGCGGCGGCCAGCGATTTCGTGCCCACAATGTTCTTGGTTGATGACGCGCCATTGCTCATCTGTCTGTGAAATTTGTGCGATTTGGTTGTCTTAGGTTATTATAAAAGGAGCTATTAATTTTTCATGAACTAAATTTCAAGGTTAAACCCCCAGTCTACCAGGCTTAATCAACTTTTTATCTGGGTACAACTAATTTACGTGCAATCTCAATGTATACAGAAATTGGGCAATAGTCTATAATATATAGAGTGTTACACCCAAGAAAATTAACCCTACGCGCCACTTTCGGGGTTTGGTTTAATTAATGCAAATATCTATACATATTACATATTTGAAAAGTATTGCTTATTAGCTTTTCAAAACAGCAACCCCCGTTGATTTCTGGTTCCAAATGAACGGACCTTGTCCCATAATGAATTGAATCTGGTGTTTTTTTTAACTTCTACGACGAACAGGCCTGTGAACACAGCAAACCCAAGAACACAAAAAAAAAACAAACAAACAACAACTTCAGTGGCCTCTATCCTACTGTTAAATTTTGTGCGATTTAGGTTTTCTTAGGGTTAATATATGGAAAAAGGAGCTATTAATTAATCTTTGAACTAATTTCAAGGTTAAACCCCAGTCTACCAGGCTAGCAACTTTTAGCTGGTACAAACACATTACGTGCAATATCACTATAATACATACGTTTGCAATATACTATAATATACAAGTGTTACGAGCGAGAAAATTATCCTAAAGCGCCCCAATTTCAGGTCTTTGTTAAAAAATTAATGCAAATTATCTATACATATTGGAAATTATTGCTTTATTATAGCTTTTAAAAACAGCAAACCCGTTGATTTCGGTTCCAAGATGACTGAGTTGTCCATAATTGAATGAACATCTGTTTTTTTAAAACTTCTAACACGAACAGCCTTGTGAAACAAAGCAAACCCAAGAACAAAAAAAAAAAAAAGCAAACAACAAACAAGGCATACATCCCTTGAAAACATGTTTCTTCCCCCAACAAAATGGATAGACAATCAAAACATGTTAAATAAAAATGTTTAGCACGCAAGCCTCAAAGAAGCAATAGAATTTTTAACAGACACATCATCAAACACGTGTTAATGTGTGCAAAACCAGTCTTTCATGTTACAAGTAAAAACCCCAGGTTTCATTCAATTTGGAACAACTCAGTCATTGGGACCCGATTCCAACGGGTTTACTGGTTTGAAAAGCTATTAAGCAAAACTTCTCAAATAGGTATAAATAATTTCCCTAAATGTTTATTAAAAACCCCCTAAAATTGGGCACGCTTTGTGGGTCATTTTTTTTATTTTTTTTAGAAGTATTTTTAAATTCATTACGGCAAAAGGTTCGTCGTTTCATAATTTTACCGTGAGCCCGCCAGCCAATTTCCTCCCCGTGTTTCAACCCCGTGATTCCACCCTTTCAAAATCCAAATTCTCCCGCGATTCACCCCGTGATTCAACCTTTCACGCCCAAATTCCCTCCCTGTACTCACGGTTTTCATCTTTTTATCACAAATCTACCGCCCGTAAAAATGTGTTTTCCATAAATATAGGTAACTCTAAGACTACATCTCTTTTCTCCCGTGAGGACTGAAGTAAGAGGGAAGAGGGTAGGAAGAAACTTTCCAAATTCTGGGGGTGAGACTCGAAACAAGGGCCGATGACCCGGGTTTCCATCCACGATACGCGGCGGCTGGCGGCCAGCGATTTCGTGCCCACAATGTGTCTTGGTTATTACGTCATCGCTTATCCTGACTGTGAAATTTTGTGCGATTTGGTTAGTCCTTAGGGTTTATTATATGGAAAAAGGATCTATTTATTAATTTTTATTGACCTAAATTTCAGGTTAAAAACCCCATTCTACCGGCGTTCTATCAACTTTTAGTCTGTACAACACATTTTACGTGCAATATTAATTATAATACCATAAATTGCAATATTAATAAATCTACAAAGTGTTTCTAGCAAGAAAATTACCCTAAAGCGCCCCAATTCAGGTCTTTTTTAAAAAATTAATGCAAATTAATCTATCATATTTGAAAGAGTTAATTGCTTATTAGCTTTTCAACCAGCAACCCCTTTGATTTCGGGTTCCAAACCACTGAGTTGTCCATAATTGAATGAAATTGTTGTATTTTTTAAACTCTAACACGAACAGGTCCTGTGAAACAAAGCAAACCCCAGGACAAAAAAAAAAAAAAGCAAAAACAACCAAGGCATACATCCCTTGAAAACATGGTTCTTCCCCCAACAATGAAGATACAATCAAAACATGTTAAATAAAATGTTTAGCACGCAGCCGCAAAGAAGCATAGAAAGTTTACATTAACCCCCATCAAACACGTGTAATGTGTGCAAACAAGTCTGTTCATGTTACATGTAAAAACCACAAAACCCAGGTTCATTCATTAAGGAACACTCAGTCTTTGGGACCCGAATTCAACGGGTTGCTGGTTTGAAAAGCTATTAAGCAAAACTCGTCTGCATAGGGTATAAATAATTTCCAACAATGTTTTTACAAACTAAATTTGGCCCGCTTCTTGTGGTAAATTTTTTTGGACACCTCTGTAGTATTTAAATTCATTACGGCAAAAGGTTCGGCGTTTCCTAAATGTACGTGAGCCGCCAGCAAATTTCTCCCCGTGTTTCAAACCCCGTGATTCACCCTTTTCCAATCCAAATTTCCCTCCCGCGATCACCCCGGATTCATCCTTCACCTCAAATTCTCCCCGTGATTAACGGTTTTCATCTTTTTATCAAAACTCTACCCGCGCCGTAAAAATGGTTGGTTCCCCATAAATATGTTTTTAAACTCTAAGAGACACATCTGTTTCTCCCGGGAGGGACTGAAGGAATGAGGGAAGAGGGGATGAAGAAAACTTTCCAAATTCGGGTGAGACTCGAAACAAGGGCCGATGACCCGGGTTCCACGATACGCTGGCGGCTGGCGGGCCAGCGATTGCCTGCCAACAATAGCGTCTTGGTTTGATGACGTCATCGCTCTATTCTGACTGTGAAATTTTGTGCGAGTTGGTTGTCTTAGGGGTATTATATGGAAAAAGTCGCTATTAATTAATTTTTTATGAACTAAATTTCAAGGTTCAAACCCCAGTCTATACAGCTTAGCAACTTTTAGCTGGTACACAACCATTTTACGTGCAATCATCAATTATAATACATAACGTTGCAATATTAATATAATTACAAGTTTACGAGCAAGAAAATTATCCTAAAGCGCCCCAATTTCAGTTCTTTGTTAAAAATTAATGCAATTATCTATACATATTTGAAAAGTATTGCTTATTACTTTTCAAAACCCAACCCCAGTTTTCGGGTTCCAAATGACTGAAGTTGTCAGAATTTTGATTAATCTGTGTATTTTTAACTTCTAACACGAACAGGCTGTGAAACAACATCAACCCAAGAACAAAAAAAAAGCTCAACACCACAAGCATACATCCCTGAAAAACATGTTTCTTCCCCCAACAAATGAAGAAAATCAAAACATTAATAAAAATGTTTAGCACGCAAGCCTCAAAGAAGCATGAAATTTTACATAACACACCATCAAATCACGTGTTTTAATGTGTGCAAAACCAGTCTGTTCATGTTACAAGTAAAACCACAGGTTTAATTCATTAGGAACAACTCAGTCAGTTGGGAACCGAATTCAAACGGGTTTGCTGGTTTGAAAATCTATTAAGCAACTTCCAAGGTATATTTTCCATAAATCTTTATTAAAAACCTAAAATTGGGGGCACGCTTTTGGGTAATTTTTTAGACACTCGGTAGTTATTTAAATTCATTACGGAAAAGGTTCGGCTTTTCCTAAATTTTACCGTGAGCCGCCAGCAAATTTCTCCCCGTTTCACCCCGTGATTCACCCTTTCAAATCCCAATTCTCCCCGCGATTCACCCCGCGATTCATCCTTTCACGCCCCATTCCCCTGTAATTCACGGTTTTCATCTTTTTATCAAAAACTCTACCGCCCGTAAAATTGGTGTTTTCCCAGAAATTAGTTTAACTCTCATACTACATCTCTTTCTCAAGTGAGGGACGAAGGAATGCGTGAGAGGGGAGGAAGAAAACTTTCCAAATTCGGGTGAGACTCGAACCCAGCCAAGGGCCGATGACCCTGGGGTTCAAAAAAGCACACGCACGCTACGGCGGTGTGTCAGCGATTTCGTGCCCACAATGTGCCTTGTTGATGACGTCATTGCTCTATCCTGACTGTGAAAATTTGGTGTGCGATTTGGTTGCCTTAGGGTTATTAATATGACAAAACGGAGCTATTAATTAATTTGTATGACTAAATTCAAGGTTAAAACCCCAGTCAACCAGGCTTCCACCATTTTATCTGTACAACCCATTTTTTACGTCAATATTTAATTACAATACCTAAGTTGCAATATTAATATAATATACAAAGTGTTAGGAGCAAGAAAATTACCCTAAAGCCCCCATTTCAGGTCTTTTAAAATTAATGCATATATCTATACATATTTTGAAAGTATCTTGGCTTATTTTGCTGTTTCAAAACAGCAAACCCCGTTGATTTCGGTTCCAAATGATTGAGTTGTCCTCTTGAATGAAATCTGTGTATTTTTTAAACTTTCTACAAGAACGGCTGGAAACCAAAGCAAACCCAGAACAACAAAAAAAAAAAAAAAAACAAACAAACAGGCATACATCCCTTGAAAACATGTTCTTCCCCCAACAAATGAAAAGACAATCAAACATTTAACAAAAAATGGTTAGCCCTCACCTCAAAGAAGCATAGAAATTTTAACATAACACACCATCAAAACACGTGTTTAAGTGTGCAAAAACCAGTCTTTTTGGTGGGGGGGGTTTTTTTCCTTTACAATAAAACACAGGTTTCATTCATTAGGAACAACTCAAGTCATTTGGGACCCTGATTCAACGGGGTTTGCTGGGTTGAAAAGCTAGTACGCAAAACTGCTCAAAGGTATAAAATAATTTCCATAAATGTTTATTCAAAACCTTAAATTGGGCACGCTTTTGGGGTACTTTTTTTTAGACACTCTGTAGTATTTACATTCATTCCGGCAAAAGATTCGTCGTTTCCTAAATTTTACCGTGAGCCGCCAGCAAATTTCGCCCCGTGTTTCAACCCGTGATTCACCCTTTCAAATCCCAATTCTCCCCGCGATTCCCCCGTTATTCAAATCCTTCACGCCAATTCTCCCTGTAATTCACGTTTTTCAGCTTTTTATCAAACACTCTACCGCGCCGTAAAAATGTGTTGCCCATAAATATAGTTTAACTCTAGACTACATCTCTTTCTCCCGGGAGGGACTGAATGAATGAGGGAAGAGGGGAGAAGACAACGGTTCCAACTTCGGGTGCGGACTCGAACCCAGCAAGGGCCCTATGCCCCGGGGTTCCACGCTACGCTGGCGGCTGCGGCCAGCGATTGTGCCCACAATGTGTCTTGGTTTGAAGACGTCCTTGCTTCTTACCCCGACTGTGAAATTTTGTGCGATTTTGGTTGTCTTATAGGGTTTATTATACTGGAAAAAGGAGCTATTAATTAATTTTTTATGAACTAAATTTCAAGGTTAAAACCCCAGTCTACCAGGCTTCATCAACGTTGTAGCTGGTACAACATTTTACGTGCAATATTAATTATAATACATAAGTTTGCAATATGAATATAATATACAAGTGTTATACGAGGCGAAAATTAGCCCTAAAGCGCCCATTTGTTTTGTTAAAAAAATTAATGCAACTTATCTATACATATTTGAAAGTTTGCTTATTATCTTTTCAAACAGCCAACCCCGTTGATTTCGGGTTCCAAATGCCTGAGTTGTCCATAATTGAATGAAAATCTGTGTATTTTTTAAACTTCTAACACGAAAAGGCTGTGAAACAAAAGCAAACCCAAAACAAAAAAAAAGCAACAACAAACAAGGCTACATCCCTTGAAAACATTTTTCTTCCCCAATCAATGAAGAGACATCAAAACATGTTCAAAAAAATGTTTAGCAACGCAATGCCTCAAAAGCAATAGAAATTTAAACATAACACACCATAAACCGTGTTAATGTGTGCGAAACCAAGTCTGTTCATGTTACAAGTTAAAACCACAGGTTTCAGTCAATTAGGAACAACTCAGTCATTTGGGACCCGAATTCAACGGGGTTTGCTGTTTTGAAAGCTATAAGCCAAACTTCTCAAAGAGGGTATAAAGATTTCCATTAAATGTTTAGTAAAAAAACCTACCAAGGGGGGCATGCTTTTGGGGTTAATTTTTTTAGACACTCTGTAGTATTGAAATTCATTCCGGTAAAAGGTTCGGCGTTTCCTAAAATTTTTACGTGCGTGAAGCCGCCCAGCCCAATTCTACCCGTGTTTCACCCCGTGATCCACCTTTCAAATCCAAATTCTCCCCGCGATTCACCACGCGATTCATCCTTTTCTATCCGACCAAATTCTCCTTGTAATTCACGGTCTTTTTCTTTTTATCAAAAAACTATACCCGGCGCCGTACCGTAAAAATGGTGTTTCACCATAAAATATAGTTACTCTAAGAATATACTGGTTCTCCCGGGAGGGAGGGATGAAGAATGGGGAAGAGGGGGGGAAGAAAACTTTCCAAATCCGGGTTGAGACTCGAACCAAGGGCCAATGACGGAGTCACGATAACGCTGGCGGCTGGCGGCCAGCGATTCGTGGCCCCACAATGTTGTCTTGGTTTGAATGGACGTCATAGCTCTATCTTGACTGTGAAATTTGTGCTGCGACTTGGTTAGTTGTAGGGTTATTATATGAAAAAGGAGCTATTAATTATTTTATGAAACTAAATTTCAAGGTTAAAACCCCATTCTACCAGGCTTCATCAACTTTTAGGGTACAACACATTTTACGTGCAATATTAATTATAATAAATAAAGGTTGGCAATATAATATAATATACAAATGTTACGAGCAAGAAAAATACCCTAAAGCGGCCCAACTTCAGGTTTTGTTAAAAAAATTAATGCCTAAACATTATCTATAATATTTGAACAAGTATTGCTATATTAGCTTTTCAAAACAGCAAACCCCGTTTGATTTCGGGTTCGACCCAAATGACTGATTTGTCCATAATTGAATGAAATCTGTGCTATTTTTTAAAACTTCGAACACGAAACAGGCTGTGAAAACAAAAAGCAAAGCAAACCCAAGCAACATAAAACAAAAACAAACAAAAAAACAAGGCATACATCCAAGTGAAAACATGTTTCTTCCCCCAACAAATGAAGAGGACAATCAAAAACATGTTTAAATGAAACAATGTTTAGCACGCAAAGCCTCCAAAGAAGCAAAATAGAAAATTTTAACATAACACACCATCAAAACACGTGATAATGTGTGCAAAACCAAGTCTGTTCATGTTACAAGTAAAAACCACAGGTTTCATTCATTAGACAACTCAGTAATTTGGGACCCGAATTCAACGGGTTTTGCTGGTTTGGAAAGCTATTAAGCAAAACTTCTCAAATAGGTATAAATCATTTCCATAAATGTTTATTAGAAACACCTAAAATTGGGGGCACGCTTTTGGGGTAATTTTTTTAGACACTCTGTAGTATTTATATTCATTACGGCAAAAGGTTCGGCGGTTTTCATATTTGTTAACGTGAGGCCGCCAGCCCCAATTTCCTCCCCGTTTTCACCCCGTGATTCACCCTTCAAATCCAAATTCTCCCCCCGATTCACCCCGCGATTCATCCTTTCACAACGCCCAAATCGTCCCTGTAATCACGGTTTCATCTTTTTTATCAAAAACATCTACACTACCAGCGCCGTAAAATGGTGTTTTCCCATAATATAGTTTAACTCTAAGACTATACATCTCTTTTCTCCCGGAGGGACTGAAAGGATGAGGGAAGAGGGGAGGAAGAAAACTTTCCAAATTCGGGTGGAGACTTACGAACCAAGGGCCGATTACCCGGGTTTCCACGCTAACGGCATTACTGGCGGCATGGCGAGCCACGATTTCGTGCCCACAATGTTGTCTTGGTTTTGATGACGTTCAATCGCTTATCCCTGACTGTGAAATTTTGTGGCGATTTTGGTTCTTTAGGGTTATTATATTGAAAAAGGAGCTATTATATTATTTTTATGTGACTAAATTTCAAGGTTAAAACCCCAGTCTACAAGGCTTACAATCAACTTTAAGCTGGTACAACCCCTTTACGTCAATATTAATTATAAACATAAAGTGCAAGTAATATTAATATACAAAGTGTACTACAAGAAAATTACCCTAAAGCGCCCCAATTTCATGTCTTTTTAAAAATTATGCAATTATCTATACATATTGAAAAGTATTGCTATTAGCTTTTCAAAACCTGCAAACCCCGTTGATTTCGGGTTCCAATGACTGAGTTGTCCATATTGAATGAAACTGTTATCGTTTTAAACTTTTTCTAACACGAACAGGCTGTGCACCAAGCAAACCCATAACCAAAGAAAAACAAACAACAACAGGCATAACAGTGTACATCGTCCTTGAAATCATGTTTCTTCCCCACCAAATAAGATACATCAAAACATTTTAAATAACATGTTTAGGCACGCAAGCTAGTCTGTGTCACATCCTGGTAAACCTGATTTACTATCGTCCACTTTAACATGCTGTGTGGGAGTAAATCAGTTGAATGGAGTCGCGCTGACGCGCTCGTGCCGCCGCTTCGCTCGCGATGCTCTTCTTAATTTTAAACCGAGTCTTTGAACACAGACTACACGCAATCCTGAAAGAAGCAATTAGAAATGTACACATAACACAAAACCATCAAAACCGTGTTTATAATGTGTGCAAAACCAATTCTGTTCATGTTACAAGTAAAAACCACATGTTTTTCATTCAATTCTGGAACAACTCCTTCATTTGGGACCCGAATTCAACGGGTTTGCTGGTTTGAAAAGCTATTAAGCAAAACTTCTCATATATGTATAAATAATTTTCCATAACTGTTTATTAAAAACCTAAATTGGGCAGCTTTTGGGGTAATTTTTTTTTTGGACACTCTGTGTATTTAATTCAATTACGGCAAAAGGTTCCGCGTTTCATAAATTTTACCGTGAGCCGCCACCCAATTTCTCCCCGTGATTCACCCTTTATTCCCCTTCAATCCAAATTCTCCCCACGATTCCCCCCGTGATTCATCCTTTCCACGCCCCCATTCTCCCTGTACGTACGGTTTTCCTCTTTTTATCAAAACTCTACCACGCGCGTAGAATGTGTTATCCCATTAATATATTTAACTCTAAGACTATAATCTGTTTCCTCACGGGAGGGACTGGAAGGACTTAGGTAAGAGGGGTAAGAAAACTTTCCAATTCGGGTGAGACTCGAACCAGGCCGATGACCCCTGGGTCCACCACGATACGCCTGGCGGCTGGCGGCCAGCGATCTCGTGCCCACAATTGTTCTTGGTTTTGATGACGTCATCGCTCCTATTCCTGACTGTGAAATTTTGTGGCGATGTGGTGTCTTAGGGTTATTATATTGAAAAAGGAGCTATTAATTTTTATGAACTAAATTTCAAGGTTAACCCCAGTCTACCATGCTTCATCAACTTTTAGCTTGGTACAACCATTTAGCGTGCAATATTAATTATATACATAAGTTGGCAATATTTAATAAATATACAAATGTTTTACGAGCAAGAAAATTACCCTAAAGCCCCAATTTCCCGGTCTTTGTTAAAAAATTAATTCCACAAATAATCTATACATATTTGAAAAGATTGCTTATTAGCTTTTTCAAAACAAACCCCGTTGAATTCGGTTCCAAATGACTGAGTTGTTCATATTTGAAGGGATTTGTGTATTTTTTTTAAACTTCTTTTTTTAACACGAACATGCTGTGAAACAAAGCACACCCAAGACAAAAAAAAAAAAAAAAAACAAATCACACAAGGTCTCATCCCTGTGAAACATGTTGCTTTCCCACCACAAATGAGAGACCATCAAACATTTAATAAAAATGGTTAGCACGCAATCCTCAAAGAGCATGAAATTTTAACATCACACACCATCAAAACACGTGTTAATGTGTTCAAAACCAAGTCGTTCATGTTACAAGTAAAAACCACAGGTTTCATTTGCATTAGGAACAACTCCGTCATTGGGACCCGAATTCAACGGGGTTTTTGCTGGTTTGAAAAGCAAATAAGCAACTTCTCAAAAGGTCTAAATATTTTTCCATAATGTTTATTAAACCTAAATTTGGCACGCTTTTGTGGTCATTTTTTTGGACACTCTGTAGTATTGTAAATTCATTACTGGCAAAAGTTCGGCGTTTCCTAATTTTAACCGTGATCCGCCACCAATTTCCTCCCCCGTGTTTCAACCCCGTGATTCACCCTTTTCAAAATCAAAGTTCCCGCGCGATTCACCCCGTGATTCCTACTGTCACGCCAAATTTTCCTCCCAGTAAATTCACGGTTTTCATCTTTTATGAATACAGCTCTAATCTACCGCGAGGCGTAAAATGGTTGTTTCCCATAAATATAGTTTTAACTCTAAGACTACATCTGTTTCTTCTTCTTCTTCCCGTAGGGACTGAAGGAATGAAGGGCAAGAGGGGAGGAAGAAAACTTTCCAATTCGGGTGAGACTCTAAACAAGGCCGATGGACCCGGGTTTTCCACTATACGCTGGCGGCTGGCTGTCATCGATTTCGTGCCCCACAATTGTGTCTTGTTTTGATGACGTCATCGCTCTATTCTGACTGTGAAATTTTGTGCGATTTAGTTGTCTTAGGGTTTATTATCTTGGAAAAAGTACTATTATTAATTTTTTTATGAGCCTAAATTCAAAGGTTTAAAACCCCAGTCTACCAGGCTAAGCAACTTTTGAGCTGGTACAAAACACATTTTCTACTGCATAATCAATTATAATACATAAAGTTTGCAAATATTAATATAATATACACCGTGTTACAGCAAGAAAAATTCCCTACGGCGCCCAATTTCAGGTTCTTTTGTTAAAAAAATTAATGCAAATTATCTATACATATTTTGTTTTTGAAAAGTATTGCTTATTAGCTTTTTCAAAACAGCAACCCACCCCGTTTGATTTTCGGGTTCCAAATGACTGAGTTTCAAAATTGAATAAAATCTGTGTATTTTTTTAAACTTCTAACACGAACAGCTGTGAACAAAGCAAACACAAGAACAGGGGAGGGCGGCCAAGCCTGAATCCCAATTTCAGACGTCGCCATTGGTTTTTAACACTAAAGCGAAATTTTGACGAAATATTCGGAAAATTTTATAGGTTTGTCCAAGGAATATTTTCTTATTCCAAAAACCGTTGGATTTGAAGAATCCACTTCACTGGAAGGGTCATTTCTGATTTTTTTTTTTGTATGATAACGAACGGGACGATGTCTATGTGCTTCATGGTAACACCCATGACCTGCCCACATCAAGCACCAAATTGGTTTGGTGTTTTGCACCTCCGTTATGCGTAACTTCTTTTGCATTTTTGGTGATGTTTGCTATTAATGAGGCTTGGCCGCCACGCCTGCCAATAACAAAAACAAAAAAAAAAAAGCAAACAACCAACATCATACATCACCCTTGAACATGTTTCTTTTCTTTCTTCCCCCAACAAATGAGAGACAATCAAAACATGGTTAAATAACAATGTTTAGCACGCCAAGCCTCAAAGCAGCAATAGAAATTTTAAATAACACACCATCAAAACACTTGTTCATGTGGCAAACCAATTCTGTTCATGTTACAGGTAAAAAAACCACAGGTTCATTCATTAGGAACAACTCATTCATTTGGGACCCGAATTCAACGGGGTGTTTGCTGGTTTGAAAAGCTATTACGCAAAACTTCCTCAAATAGTATAAATATTTCCATAAATTTTATTAAAAACCCTAAATTAGGGCACGCTTTATGGGTAATTTTTTTGGACCTCGGTAGTTTTACATTCATTAAACGCAAAGGTTCGGCGTTCCTAAATTTTACGTGAGCGCCAGCCATTTTCTCCCCGTGTTTTCCCACCCCGGATTCACCATTTCAAATCCAAATTTTCCCCGCGATTCACCCCGTGATTCATCCTTTCCCGCCCAAATTCTCCCAGTAATTCACGGTTTTATCTTTTTATCAAAAACTCTACCGCGCCGTACAAATGGTGGTTTCCCAAACTATAGTTTTAACTCTAAGACTACAGTCTGTTTCTTCTCCCGGGAGGACTGAAGGAATGAGGGGAAGAGGGGGGGAGGAATAAAACTTTCCAAATTCGGGTGAGACTCGAAACAAGGGCCGATGACCCGGGTTTCACGATAACGCTGCGGCCTGGCGCCAAGCGTTTCGTGCCCAACAATGTGTCTGGTTGATGACGTCATCGCTCTATCCTTACTGTGAATTTGTGCGATTTGGTTGTCCTTAGGGTTATTACATGGGAAAGGAGCTATTATTAATTTTTATGAACCATTTCAAGGCAAAACCCCAGTCTCCAGGCTAGCAACTTTTTGCTGTTACAACACATTTTACGTGCAATTCAATTATAATACATAAAGTTGCAATATTAATCAGAAATAATATACAAGTGTTACGAAAGACATAACCAAAGCACCCTCCATTTCAGGTCTTTGTTAAAAAATTAATGCAAATTATCTCTACATATTTGAAAAAGTATTGCTTTTAGCTTTGCAAAACACAAACCCAAACCCCGTTGAATTTCGGGTTCCAAAAGACTGAGTTGTCCATAATTAATGAATCCTGTGTTTTTTTAACTTCTAACACGAACAGGTGTGTAAACAAAACAAAACCCAGAACAAAAACAACAAACAACAAGCAAACATCCCTTGAAAACATGTTTTCCTTCCCCCAACAAATGAAGAGACAATCAAAAACATGTTAAATAAAAATGTTTAGAACGCAAGCTAGTCCTGGTGTCACAGTCCTGGGACCTGATTTATCTAACTACTCCCACTTTAACATGCTGTGTGGGAGTATATCAGTTGAAAAATGGAGTCGCGCTGACCGGCTATCGTGCCGCTTGCTTCGCTCGCGATGTCTTCTAAACCAGTCTTTGACAAAGACTACCCGCAGCCTGACAGAAGCAATATAAATTTTAAAAACATAACACACCATCAACACACTATTTTAGATGTGTGCAAAACCAAGTCCTGTTCATGTTACAAGTAAAAACCACAGGTTTCTTCATTAGAACAACTCAGTCATTTGGGACCCGAATTCAACGGGTTTTGCTGGTGTGAAAAGCTATAAGCAACTTCTCATATATGTATAATAATTTCCATAAGTTGATTAAAAACCTAAAATTGGGCATACGCTTTTGGGTAATTTTTTTGGACACTCTGTAGTATTTAAATTCATTACGGCACAAGGTTCGGCGTTTCATACATTTTACCGTGAGCCCGCCAGCCTTTCTCCCCGTTTTCGTCCACCCCGTGACTTCACCCTTCAAATCCCTACTTCTCCCCGCGATTCACCGCGCGATTCATCCTTTCACGCCCAAATTCTCCCTGTAATCACGGTTTTAATCTTTTTTATCAACTGAAACTCTACTACAAACGCGCCGTAAACTTGTGTTTCCCATGATATAGTTTAAACTTAAGACTATATCTGTTTCTCCCGGGAGGGACAAGGAATGAGGGAATAGGGATGAAGAAAACTTTCCAAATTCGGGTGAGAATCAAACCAAGGGCCGATGACCCCCGGGTTTCCACGATACGCTGGCGTCTGGGCGGCCAGCGATTTCGGCCCACAATGGTGCTTGGTTGATGACGTCATCGCTCTATCCTTACTGTGAAATTTTTGTGCGATTTGGTTGTCTTAAGGTTATTCTATGGGAAAAAGGTCTATTATTATTTTTTATGAACTAAATTTCAAAGGTTAAAAACCCCAGTTCCTACCAGGCTTCATCAAACTTTTTAGCTGGTACAACACATTTTACGTGCAATAATTAATTATAACATAAGTTTGCCAATATAATCTAATATACAAAGTGGTTACGAGCAACAATTACCCTAAAGCGCCCCAATTTCAGGTCTTTGTTAAACATTAATGTAAATTTCTATACAATTTGAAAAGTAATTGCTTATAGCTTTCAACAGCAAACCCGTTGATTTCGGGTCCAATGACTGAGTTTGTCCATAATTGATGAAAAATGTTGTATTTTTTAACTTCTAACACGAACAGGCCGTGAAACAAAGCAAACCCAAGAACAAAACAAAAAAAAAAAAAAAGCAACAAACAAGCCAGGCATACCTCCCTTTAAAACATGTTTCTCTTCCCCCAACAAATGAAGAGACAATCAAACATGTTAAATAAAAATGTTGTAGCACGCAATCCTCACAGAAGCTATAGAAATTTTAACATAACCCACCATCAAAACCGTGTTAATGTGTTCAAAACCAAGTCGGTTCATGTTACAAGTAAAACCACAGGTTTCATTCATTAGGAAACAACTCAGTCATTTGGGACCAACACGAATTCAACGGGTTTGCTGGTTTGAAAAGCTATTAAGCAAACTTCTCAATAGGTATAATAATTTCCATAAATGTTTAATAGAGACTTAAAATTGGGAGCGCTTTTGGGGTAATTTTTTTTGGACACTCTGGGTATATTAAATATCATTCTGTATAAGGTTCGGCGTTTCATAAATTTTACATTTTACCGTGAGCCGACAGCCAATTTCTCCCCGTTTTCACCCCGTGATTCACCCTTTCAAATCCCAATTCTCCCCGCGATTCACCACATGATTTCCTCTCTTTCACACGGCCCAAGCCCCCTGTAATTCACGGTTTTCTCTTTTTATCAAAAACTCTACCGCGCCGAAAAATGTGTGTTTCCCATAAATATAGTTTAACTCTAATACTACATCTCTTTCTCCCGGGAGGGACTGAAGGAATGAGGGAAGAGGGGATGAACGAAAACTTTTCCAAATTCTGGGTGAGACTCGAAACCAAGGGTCCGGATGAACCCGTGTTTCCACGCTACGGCCTGGCGCTGGCGGCCAGCGATTTCGTGCCCGACAATGTGGTCTTGGTTTTGATGACGTCATCGCTTCTATCCTTACTGTGAAATTTTTGTGCGATTTGGTTGTCTTTGGTTATTTAGGGAAAAAGGAGCTACTTATTAATTTTTATGACTAAATGTCAAGGTTAAACCCGCAGTCTACCCAGCTTCATACAACTTTTAGCTTGTACAACACATTTTACGTGCAATATTAATTATAATACATAAAGTTGGCCATATTAATATAATATACCAAGTGTTACGAGCAAGAAAAATTAAGCCCTAAAGCGCCCCATTTCAGTCTTGTTAAAAAAATTAATGCCAAATTATCTATACATATTTTGAAAAGTAGGCATTTATTAGCTTTTCAAAACAGCCAAACCCCCGTTGATTTCGGTTTCCAAATGACTGAGTTGTCCAATTGAATGAAATTGTGTATTTTTTAAAACTTCTAACACGAACAGGCCGTAAAAAAAGCACACCCAAGAACCAAAAAAAAAAAAACAAACACAAGGCAACTCCCTTGAACATGTCTCTCTTCCCCCAACAAATGACTAGACAATCACAACATGTTAACTAAAATGTTTAGCACGCCAAGCTTAAAGCTATAGAAATTTTAACATAACACAAAGACACACCATCAAACAGTGTTAATGTGTGTCAAAACTCAAGTAGTTCATGGTTACAAGTAAAACCACAGGTTTTATTTCAATTAGGGCCCAACTCCGCTCATTTGGGACCCGAATCAACGGGGTTTGGCTGTTTGAAGCTAATCACAAAACTTTCAACATAGGTCATAAATAATTTCCATAAATGTTTTATAAAAACCTAAAATTGGGCACGCTTTTGGGGGTATTTTTTTAAAACACCTGTGAGTATTTAAATTCATTACGGCAAAAGCTTCGGCGTTTCATAATTTATAAACCGTGTCCTGCCAGCAATTTCTCCACGTGTTTCACCACATCACCCCCACCGTGATTCACACCCTTTCAATCCAAATTCTCCCCGGCGATTCACCCCGTGATTCATCCTTTCCAACGCGCCAAATTCTCCCTGTAAATCACGGTTTTCATCTTTTATCAAAAACTCTACGCGCCCGTAAAAATGGTGTTCCCATAATATAGTTTAACTCGAAGACTACATCTCGTTCTCCCGGAGGGACTGAAGGAATGATGGGAGATGGGAGGAGGAAAACTTTCCAAATTCGGGTGAGACTCGAACCAAGGGCACGATGACCCGGTTCCACGATAGCGGCGGCTGGCGGCCAGCGATTTTCGTGCCCACAATGTGTCTTGGTTTGAATGACGTCATCGCTCCATCCTGACTGTGAAATTTTGGTGCGATTTGGTTGGCTTAGGGTTTATTATAATTGGAAAAAGGAGCTTTAATTACTTTTTATGACTAAATTTCAAGGTAAACCCCAGTCTACCAGGCTCAAATCCAACTTTTTAGCTGGGTACAAACACATTTTACGTGCATATCAATTATAATACAGTAAAGTTTGCAATTTAATATAAGATACAAAGTGTTACGATGCAAGAACATTACCCATAAGCCCCCAATTTCAGGTCTTTGTTAAAAAAATTATGCAAATGCATCTATACCTATTTTGAAAAGTATTGCTATTAGCTTTTTCAAAACAGCAAACCCGATTTATTTCGGGTTCCAAATGACTGATTGTCCATAATTGAATGAATCTGTGTATTTTTTAAAACTCTAACACGAACAGGCTGTGAACAAAAGCAACCCAGACAAACAACAAACAACAAGGCATACATCACTTGAAACTGTTTCTTCCCAACAAATAAGAGACAATCACACATGTTAATAAAAATGTTTAGCACGCAAAGCTTCACAGACCCACTAGAAATTTTAACATAACACACCATCAAAACGTGTTCATGTGTGCGAAACCAAGTCTGTTCATGTTACATGTAAAAACCACACAGGTTTTCTTCTTACGGACAACTCACTCATTTGGGACCCGAATTCAACGGGGTGCTTGGTTTTGAAAAGCTAATAATACAAAACTTCTCAAATAGGTATAAATACTTTCCATAAATGTTTATTAAAAACCTAAAATTGGGCACCTTTTGTGGTAATTTTTTTAGACTACTCCGTGTATTTAAATTCATTACGGCAAAAGGTTCCGCGTTTCATAAATTTTACCGTGAGCCGACAGCCAATTTCTCCCCGTGATTCACCCGGTTTGATTCACCCTTTCAAATCTAAATTCTCCCCGTGATTCACGGTTTTTCATCCTTTTTCAATCCAGCTTTTTCACAATGTATGGTTTCATCATTTTTTTTTAAAAAACCCTACTGTAATAATCTCTTTTCCATTGACAAAAGATTTCTATTTTTTATTCACAGAAGTTTTGGGGTGCCAACTAATAAATGCGAAATATCCAGTTGTCTATCCAACAATCAATATTTTCATATTTTTCCTTGATATGTGTCACATTTAAAATGATTGTACCATTTTCGATACAAATAGAAAGAAGGCGCTCTAACACTGCCCTATGGTACATTTTAAAAAATATTTAAGTACGGGAAAGGGTGGTAAACCCCTTCTGGTGGTTGCTACAAACAATAGCTTAGGCAGCGAAGCTGGATGAAACAAGCCATGCTTCGTATAGTGAATGATCTGCTTTTGGAGTTAGACCAGGGCAATGAAGCAGTTTTGAGTTTTGTGGATTATGGATCCAGCGCTTAGATCTTTTTATTGTAGGCGCTTTATAATGGTCAATTATTATTATTATAATTTATTTCTATTATTATTATTATTATTATTTGTGTTCTAAAATGATTACACTTTAAAATCTGACGCCATATCAAGGCAAATATGAAACTTCTGAAATGTTGGGATTCGATACTGGATATTTGCGCTAATATTAGTATGCACCCTCTCCCGTTGGAATAAAAAAAATAACCATCTTTTCAAAACGGAAAAGGAGATTATTACAGTAGGGTTAAAAAGTAACATTAATTGTGAACAGCTGTTTTGATCAAATAAAAAACCGTGAATCACAGGGAGAAATTGGGGTGTGAAGGTTGAATCACACGGGGATGAACCGGAAGAAAATGGCCTCGCGAATCACGGTGTATTTTGGGAAAGCGGAATGAATTCGCACGGCCTAATGAATTTAAATGCTATCTACTATGCAACCTTAGCGTACTTATTTTCGTAAATGCATTGTGTCCATTTTATTTTATCTTGACATTGGTTCGTAACGATAAACCTGTATTTATGCTAACATACCATAACCAAAATCCATTTTCGACTTTTTCGGTTTTAAATTGCATCCTTACAAATGCTAATAACAACAACAACGATGTGCTGATTTTCTCTTCCCTGTAATAATTACTAAACCACTAAATTGCAAAATTAACATTGGTATCATTAAGTTTGTTTCTCCACTATCAAAATAGAAGAAATAAAAGAAAGAAAGAAAAAAAGAAAGAAAGAAGAAGAAGAAGAAAGAAAAGCATTAAATTCATGACCGATTCCCTAATTACACCGTGATCCGCCAGCCAAATACTCCCCGCGATTCACCCCGGTGGATTCACCCTTTCACAGCCAAATTCTCCCTGACCCCTCATTACGGTTTTTCCATCTTTTTTAATCAAAACAAAATCAAAACAACAATGTTGCCCAGCAAATGTTGTGCCGCTATTAGTGAGCTGGGCCCTTGTCGTGACGACTGCCTCATGGAAGAAAGAGCACGTACAACTATAAAAACCACTATATATAAATAGGTGAATGATTCAGTGTTCTTGAATTTCCTTTCGCTGAAATACACGAGAAATTAAGTAGCAAACAACAAGGCCCTAATGTAAACTGCTCGTAGTACGCAACTTTATTTTTAAAGGTTTTGAACGAACTTGAGGGACCCACTTGATAGTATATGTCTGATAATTCAAATCAGATCTTTGTAGAAAAATAATGACGCGTTTTCTAGTAAGAAGTTGGCACGGGGTGGAACGATGACACGTTGAGGAGCATTACACCGAATAGAAATGTGTAATAAATGGTGTCTTCGGGTGATAGAAATTTGATTTTCCAAAAACAATACCCAAATAGATCAAAATAAGGTTCTTTTTAGCAACACCATGGTCATAAGGGCTCATGTCAAATTCCCTGCATTAGACTCCACAACCACTGACCGTGGTATTTGGCCTTACTGTGCCTGCCCTAAATTGAGTAGGACTTTCCGTCAATATTTAAACATATTCTTTCTTTAAACAAATAAATGAAAGAGGCACCTGTACTAAAAACGCCTATGGATTAATTAACTTCATACGTCATTCGCGAATCCCATCAAACAGCAAAGAAAATGGTAGACGTTTCAAATAAAGTCCCATGGATGCAATGAGGTATTGCCATTCATTTATCCGTTAAGCGCACTGCACAAACGTCATACACGCATGAACGGAAAATCAATTGGTAATACTCATTTGCATCCATGGACTTTTATATGAAACGGCTACCAAGAAAATGCGATCAATATGGAACCTGTATATATACCAGTTTCAAGACACCAGCTAAATGCGCATTGCTTGGTGTATTACTGATTTGAGTTACAATATTTTTGAAACCAATAATTTATTCCAATAAATTCCTTTAAATGCATTTTTCTTCTCAAATCACATTATTTTATTTTTTGTTTTATTATTATAAGTTTTATAAATTTGTTACAATTGCGTAATTAAATTGCAGAGAATCATCTAGTGGCAATGCCATCACTAAAAATTCCGAATGCTCTAAAATTTTCTATATTGATCGGCCGATGTTTTCATAAGCTTTATTGACGTAATCGCCACTTTAATCCCGTCCCCAGTCCCACTTGACGAAACCTGTTACTTTTTATAAACTTCATTCATCGTTGTTTGCTACGGCCCAATGCTTGCCCGCTATCCCGGACCAGAATCACCGCACCCGTGATTCACAGCATTTTTAAAACCAAATTCACCCCGTGTTTCACCCGACAGAGCCCAATTTCACCCCGTGAGTCTCTGGCTTACGAGCTAAACATGTCTTTGACTAATTTATCAATTGTAATGATATTTAGAGAATTTGAGGGCAGTATTGGCAAACCGAATGAATGTCAGCGCTCTTTCTAACTCCCCCACCCGTATCATCTGAAAAAAACGGTGAAAGGGTGAAACTGGCTGAAGGACTAGCGCAGTGTGGCATGACCTTGTAACATGATCAGGAGCTCGTTACCATAAACCTGGGGTGAATACGGGTGACACGGGGTGAAACACGGAGTGAAACACGCCGATTTGAAAAATTTGGTGTGAAATATAAGGGTGAAATTGCAAAATGTTTCACGTTTTTTGCTAGGGTGGAATCTGTCCTTTCACGGGGTGTTTCAGGGCGAGAATCCGTTTTATTTTTAACCATATACTACGGGAGATTTTAAGTCTAGTTTGGCAAGTGGAAGTATTACAGTAACACCAATACCTTTAAGTTCTACAGTACCGCCCTCTTAGATAACACGCAGGCAGGGACTAATTTGGCAACGCACCACAGAAATGCATCGCAGCAGACTCGCGCATTAATTTTTTACATTTTTTGTTTTTGCCTTCAATGTTTCCGTCTACGAGACACTTGTTCATGCGCGCACACGCAACATCAGGGTTCTTGCATATTCTTGCATTTCAATATACAGGCTTGGCCCTTTTGGACCAGAAGTGCCTCGATCGAGCCACAAGCTTTTGGGGACACGCGCTCTTTATATGACCTGGTGTGCCCCCCCCCCCCCCCCCCACTGGAAACACGTCTTACTTTTAGCCTCGTGATCTAACTTTGGTGCCTGTGTACATTGAACTGTGTATTTGTAGTTGCACTACGCTGATGAACAGGTTGCAAATTTGGCGCATAGCTGCAGCACTGGTACTCTAACCCATGGGACAAACTTGATATGTGTCCTGTGCCTGACACAACTATAGCATTTCACAACTGGCTTGACTGGTTGGCGCATTTGGTTGCCCATGCCTATGCGATTTCAGGCATGGAGAATGACTTTCGGAAAAAAACTGAAAGCGGAAAAAAACTGAAAAAAATGGCGTAATCCCCGCAAAAATACCCTAAAATCGTGCTGAAAAAAATGAAAACGCGTAAATTCGGGCTCAAAACAAAACTGAATTCAGTTTTTTTAAACTGAAGATTCTCATGCCTGATTTTCTCCAACCATTTCTCACGCTCTCGCTATGATTACTTCTTGCGCCAATATGCCCCTAAAACCGCCACGGTTCTGATGTATATGTCAGCTTCACGAGCTAAGTCCTTTTGTTTGGCCGTTTTGACTTGCTCATCCTTGAGATACATGGCTAATCCCTGGGCATTTAGTAATGGTCTGTTCACTAATTATCAATTCTTTTAGAGCCACTGAAAGTCACCATGCGGAATATCCGCAAATTTGGCCCACCCCTCACAGTAGTATGTCAAAGTCATTCACCCATTCAGATCTCGTGGTCCTTGTTGCTTGTTGACCACTGTTACGGAAAATTTCAAGCTGTTGATTCTCTGTTATTTCGTACTTGCCATATGGCGGCCTTAAGATTTCATAGTCCTTGCGACTCATTTAATGGTGATATTGGGCAAAAACTTCCTTTGCCTTAACTGACAAACTAGGAATCAAATGCTTAGCCCATTGTGATCTGTGCCAGCCATTTGTCCTCAGCAAGCAATTCAAAGGCCCCTAAGATATACATCTACTTATGTCCTCATCGTCTCGCAAACGGCCGGAAACACGCCTAGATTCTAGTTTGACTTTGGGTGAATTTTGTGGATTCTTTCATCATCTTGTCTCTTTAGCTGTGGTTCACTAGTTACGTTTACGCCATTCCATCGCTTGAGCGTTCTTTCTCTTTAATCATTCTTTCTTAAACGTTTCTAGTTCTATTTGATTTTCATTTTGCCAGTTTTCAAATATAATTAACCAATGCTCTTTGGGCAACCCCAGTAATACCATCGGAGTTTGTTCACATCGGTCCCTAATCTCCGTCCAGTTTCCTTACTTTCTTGTAATAGGCCGTGTGACACAATATGAATGACGAAATCTCTTACTATAAAACTCTAGAATCCATAAAAAGTCTTTTTCATAGATTCTGATATCTAAACAATTGCAAAGTTTGAAATAAGCCATATATCTAAAATTAATACATATAAATTTCACATAAAACTACCTTACAAACTTGAAATTAACATTTAGCATCTGTGTGACTTATGATAGACGCCCTACAATATACACTGATCTTTGCCTGTACTCGTTCTCAGCGCAATCAGGACCACTATTTTTTGCAGGACTGCTTCCCGCTGTGTTGAATGACGGCCAACTTTTCCCGCCCCAAAACACACAAAGGTATGCGTAGACATACACAACCTGGTTACACAATAATTATGTAGGAAAAGTCGATCTATCGCCGCCAATTGCCCCAGTCCACAATTGAACACAACTCCACAAAGGAAACTTAACTTTGGTTTGTTCCGTCGATGACCCACTGCTTCCAGGATTATCGCACAAACATATCCCGGCCAACTTACATTTAAGTCCGTCCTTACAACGAAGCCATTTGAAAACACAAACAGTTAAAAATCTGCTGCTTGATGAGAACACTTTCAATTTGTAGATCAATGGACGATTGGAACGTTACCACAAAGTTAGTAGCTTTCGATGACAATTTTACCTTCTTCTGTCTCTTTTCCGCTGACACGTGTGTGATTTGTTTTCCGTTATCTCAACGGCCGTAGAACCACAATTTACCGCACTTAGGTTATTGAAGAGAAGAAACCGATACACACAATACATGTGCGGTAGCTGTTCCGTGCGCATTAGAGTGGCCTTGTAAATTAGCAGCCAAACATTCTTGTACATGTTTCACCTTATTTACTATTATTCATGACTTATTTCTCTTACATCCACTCCCGCCGGACCTCCCAGACAAAGACTGACTGTTAATTCTGCACTCAATATCCAAGCTATTGTATTGACCAATCAGTGACTAGCATTTTGCACTGCATGCATAACACCACATCACTTGCTAGCACCTGTGCTTATAAGGCCTTACCCTATAAAGCCGTATCACAGGAAGCATGGGGTCAGGCCCAACAATAACTAGATCTCCAGCCCACACCCAATTAAAGTTTACCAACAGTCAATTCTATGTACCACACATACTGTGGGATATTACTATGCAATATACTGTAATATCAAAAAAAAAACGTCAAATTTATATTAATACAAATTTTCAAACAATATAGTTATAGGCCCAAAATACCTACTTTTGCACTTTATACACATGACAAATGGACACGGGGGTTCAGTGGGTGGTTGGTAATATATAACAATTTTTTAGAGGGGGCGACGGGTCCCGAACGGAACCTGCATCCAGTCTGAATTTTGTCCAATTGTAGACGGAAACCTACGGTCTTCTTATTTACCTACTTAGATCCTATCTTGGGTCTAAGAACTAAAACATTGTGAAGTTACAAACATGCATACTTACTCAATCATACTAGAGGAGTTACAATTTATAATCTTAAAATGATGTAAATACAACCATTCATTTGGTGTATTTATGGCGAAATACGGGAAAGTAGGGTTGACATGCTACTTGTCACAAACTTGACTTAGATCCTATCTTAGATCAAAAATTCATTAACTCCTATCCCCATCGACCTTGGTTTGAAGTTCGGGTGTTTCTGAAAATAGTTGAATATTTACGAGTGGTAAAATTCTGTCACTCATAATTAACAGCATAACATCTAGTATGCCAAGTACACCCATATAGAAAGTTTTACCAACCAGAAACCCTTTGAACAACTGACAAATTACAAAAATTAATTTTAGGCCTAAAAGCACGTGGATAAAACAAATACCCAAAATCGAAAATGGCACTTTGAAAACACACTGTCTTAGTGTTGATTACAAGGAGGCAAGCAGCTAGCAAGACGCGTTTCTTGACTCCATAGCGGGTCCTTCATCAGTGCACTGCTAGGGGTGGATAGACCCTTACCCTTGCATTGTATTTCATA
>JAMKCH010032559.1:0-15234 GCA_023653785.1 Ophioderma brevispina
TCTGTTGGCAACCACGGATATAAAACCGATCCAAATTAACAAAATATATTGCAGCTGAGTGAACCGTGAAAAACATAAAGGACTGGTCTGGTAATAATATAAGATGTTGATTAAACGTGGTACATTCATTTTGGAAAAAGGCACTTCCTGAAGGTTGCTACTTTTAATATATGTATTACAAGACCTGTTGAGGGAATTTTTATCTAAGCATAAGATCGCGATACAATATACTCCTATTTTTCTGTCTATCCTTAATAACATCAGTTAAAACACCCATGCCTGGTAGTACTCAAGCTGTGTGTTAATAGAGATGTCAGTTTCATTCCAATCCATTACACCTGCAGCGTTGTACATTGCAAGACGAGTAGAATCTGTTTACACCGTCTCTGCAGCCCTGGTACATCCACAACGTGATGATTGCATGTACGATACTCGCTACACCAGTTGGAGGAAGAGTCTCCATTTTAAAAAGTCATCCACTAACATCTTGCAATGTGCATTGGACTTTTCGAAAATCTGCTTGGAATTGGGCAACTCCGAGTGATTTGATAATATGCTTGACTCCGTAACATGACCCGTCACGTATCCTTCTCAAAGTAGAGCTAGGCTAGTGCATGTTGTGTTAGTGGAATGTTTCCATTTCTATGGGCTGTTAAGTGAATAAAATTTGACTTTTACTATTAAAGGCCTACTTAATGCATACAGCAAGTGGAAAGGAAGTCTGTGAAAGTCTGAAAATCGATGCTTGACCACCATGCTTTCGATCGTATTAGTAATGTTACAAATCTAATATAATTATTTTCTCATTTATGTTTTTCTTATGGAATTATAAATGTAATTCTGGGCATTAAAGAAAATATCAGGATTTATCCGAAAGAGTCAGAAAATATAATTTGCAGGAATAGCTGTTAAGTGAAGGATAAGTCTGTGGATTCACATAGGTTACTTTTTCCAACTGAAAAATTACAGAAAGGAGAAAACGGCAGTGTTCAAAGAATAGGAAATCTCCATTCAATTAAAAATAATAATAATGACATAACTGACTTAGAATTGCCGCTTTGTTTTCAGTCATTAACAAGCAAGCTATGGTGATGCTTGGTAAGCTGATTTACGATAATGTTCACGCTTGGATTATTGGACATCTTCTTTTTATTATTACTGGAAATCATCGATTCCATACTTTTTTTCTTTGGATGTTATGAGCTGGAGATGGTGGTGGCGGAGCTGGAGGTGGATCGGGATGCGGATCTGATGGTGAAGTTGTCCAGTTTCTGGTATCCAAATGCTGTTAACCCTCGTCAAACAAAGGTTTTGTACTACGGTTCACGACCAAGGGGGGGGGGGGGGGGGGGTGTGGTTACCACCCCATAGAAATTCGTTATAAAGCACCCGATCTTATTGATGTTGATATCAGTGGATAGGTATGGTCATCCTAGTTCCATTGATGCCAAATAAGTACCAACATACCTTGTATGGAGTCACAATGACGATCATCAAGTCCGCGAGGGCGGCAAATGGCATTTTCCACAGAAAATAGGCGAAAATCCGATTTTGCGCTAAAAACGTAGGAATATCGGATTTCATTCGGTTTTCAGCTCTAATGACTAGGCACTGATAGTTTTACATAAACATTGGGTTTTAGAGCCATACTGTGCATAATATTTAAAATGCCCCATAAACTACCTTGGCCCTTTGGTGTGGCACCTCCACCCCACCCCCCCCCCCCCCACCCTTCGGCTTTGACGGCATACCCTAACCCCGGTGAAGGTGCCTACCTTCACATTTGTCGTTTCGCTCAATGCACCGAAAGGTGGAGAGAACGATTACCTAGAGCTTTTTACGAAAGTTTTTGGCATTTTAGCGCACCGGAGCGAAGTTCACTAGGGGGGTGGTAACCACCCCCCCCCCTTGGTTGGACGAGGCTTAATCCACCAACAATAACAACCCCTCCAACGAGAAGAGGAACAGAGGTTGACAAAGCATTAACTTTTACAACCTAATGGTCTGATTGAGGCTCTTCCTTTTCTCTATTTTCTTGTTTCGCTTCAATTTTTTGAGATTCTTCAAAGCTTTTAGCTTGCGAGCCGTTCTTTGTTTTTGGCGCCAGCGCCTTTCCAGCCGCACTTTTTTTGGATTTTTTTACTTTTTGGGCGGTGTTTGCGGTCACTTTCGCTGGTGGTTGTGACTTTTTTGCTTTTGCGGGAGCTGGTTCTTCCGTTTTTGGAGTCGGTTCTGTAGGAGTTTGCTGATCTTCGGATTTGTCCATCCTTTTATTTATTGAAAACTCCTGAGCAAATTAAATTTTACTGGGGGGAAATTTGATCAAAGCTTCTGCAAGAATGATTCTTTTCCTAAGAAAAAATCTAAGCAGCTTAAATTTTTACTGAGTAAAATTCTCCAGAACGAATTTTTTTCGGAGCACGCCGTTTTTGATATATGAAAAACTACTATAATAAAAAAAATCAAAATGCCTGGTTGTATTTGTCAACATCCAACGTATAAAAGTTACGGAGCAAAAGAGGATGGCTCTGTTTTGAATTTGAAGTCGATGAGAGTTTTGAAGTCTAAACCAGTTCGGGGATATTTACAATTAGGTCTATATCTTAATGGAAAGCGAAAATATTTTTTGTTCATCGATTCGTTTACGAGTGTTTCAAAGGGGATATTCCATCTGACCTCCAAATAGATCATGTAGATAACAACAAGAAAAACAATCACATCGACAATCTTCAAACTTTGACGCCATCGGCTAACTGTAGAAAAGCGCCTGCTGGAAAAAGAGGTGGTGTTTGGAGGTCTTCAATTTTGATTGTTTCTAGATGTCTAGAAACAGGTGAGACAAGAATATTTCCAAGCATGGCAAATGCAGCAAGAGAGTTAAATGTTAATCGTGGTGGTATTTCTACGATTGTTATGAAAAAACATTGTCGAATATCTACTCAGTCAAAATCCAACGGTTTGTGGTACACGTTCGAAAGAGCGACATAAAAAAAATCCTTCAAAATTTTTTTGATAGAATTTTTTTTTTGCTTCACTTTTTAATCGATCTTATCTATACCAACTTCTTCATTATTATTAGGTAGATTTTGTTTTGCAAAATCTGGTTCCTTCTTCACATGATTACAGGTCAGCAAAAATGCTTCCACAGGAGCTAGAAAATGACCAAATTTTTGGTACACGCTGCTCGTCCAAACGCTCAAGGCCAAGTTGATGAAAGGAGCCTCATTTAGACTTTCTTCTAACTCCTCCGGATTGTCGAGAGTAAAATTTCCAGGTAAAAACAACCTTACCGCGTTTGAATAAGCGCTGACTATGTGCTTTTTGATGGTCTTTGTCGCCAAAGCTCCGATTCGACTTTCGTATCGAGCATACAATTTTTCGATTTCTTTCAGCTCAAGCTTTTCGATTTCATCCTAAGTGAAGTTTTTTTCCGAGAAAATCTTTGCTCTGACCTGAAACAACAACCTTAATCAGCTTTTCCCTTTTGTCATTATCAACCTCCAGATTTTGCTTTGCAAAATCTTCCACCAACTCTGGTGTCATCGCCTTCTGAGCTTCTTCGATAATTTTATCAATGTCAGTCATCTTTTATTTACTGAAAAAATAACTGGTTGGCTGTTCGGTAATTAAAATTACTTTAGAATGTTTATGATTTGCTAGCTTTTTTTGAATTTCTTTTTTTTTCTTCCAAGCTCGGAATCACATCATTCTCTTTCAAGCTTCTTCAAAGCTATCACGATCTTTTGTGTAGAACAAGGCCATCCATTTTGTTTGCTCTCTAAGATCATCCTTGAAAACCCAAGGTCTGTTCAGATATGCTTTGTTGTACATCCAAGTGGGACAAATAACAATTATGTACTCAAAAAACTTTTTGTACTCTGTTTCGAGTAAGTCCAAAACAAATTATGATTTACCACAGTCTGTGCTCCCACAAATTATGGCTGAGTGTGCAATTTTTTGATACACCATTTTTTATTAATAGCGGGTTTCCTGCAAGCGCCCATCTACTATGTGTAGCATCGCATCTTGAATGTAAAACACGTACGCTTTTAGGTCACCAGCGGCTTCGGCATCTCTCTTAATCTCGATTTTCACGTGCTGTCCTCCCACTAGTTTTCTTCCAGAACCGTGAAGACTGTCGTCGTCGGTCGTTCTCAGGTCTATCCAGAGTCCGTATTTGTAGTCAGATAGTCTTTTAGCTTGACGTCCAACAGTTTCCCTTCTTTGAACACACCTGGATTATTCCTGTGCTTTCCGTCAGCAAAAATGCTTTTCGAATTTCTTCGAAATGCTGATAAGGTTTCATGTCACTGGCATGTATCTGATTCGATTTTCCGTCCAAGTTGACCGAGACACTCTTGATTTTTGGATTGTAAAATTTTTCAGAGTCTCTAGCGTAAGAGGCTCCACCACCATTGGCTGCTGGATCGATGAACAGAACCAATATACCCTTCATGGATCTAGCCTGCGGGTTCAAGTCGAAGTTCCAGATAGTGTCAGATTTGTTGAGACTCATGGTGTCGCTTAAGGCGACTTTATCGTACAGAATTATACTTTCTCCTTTGATGCGGTTTCTGATGGTGGTAGCCAACTCTGAAGATGTTACAACCTCGTATTCTAGTTTAATTTCCCTCACCGAGTACTCGGCATTCGTGTCTATGCTAACGGCCACGCTTCCGTGATTGTTGAAGGTCAGTTCGTATGAGAGTTTATCTTTGAGCTCGTATTGGAAAAAAGGATAATGCGAGCTCAGCATTTCAAAGTCAAGCGGTATGCTGAATATATTGCCGTAAGCGGTTCCTATTGCCACGTCTTTTGCATCGGCTCCCTTGTCCCCGGCGTCTATCCTGATTTTTCTGACAGCTTCGGTCATAATTCCTTGAAGGACTGCATTTTCTCTCTCGCCGGTAGTTTTCCAGAGATCTTGATAGCACAAAAATATGTCGGCGTCTTCCAAGGTAAATATGCTTTTACTCTCTAGTTTGACTTCGATTTTTCTCACAATGGCTCTTCCGAGATTGTTTACGATGGTCCGATTGGCATCTGCATTTCCTCCAGAGGATTTTAGATCTACCTTGAACGTAAGTCTGCTGCTTCCCGGAACGATTACATCATCTCTTCCTTACCCGGAAATTTGACGTTAAGAACTTCACCCGGATTGACCGTGCTGCGATTGCACGAGTCGAGAAACGTGCAACGCTCTCCCTTGATTCCTTTCGTATTGCGAAATTGCCGGTATGGGTCCAATTTATTTCCGTATGATGTTGCCATTTTTATTATTAGGGAGAATAAAAGCACGATGGCAGATTTTATTAATCCTGTGTATGATGATGATTTTGGAGGATATGATGCTGATGAGACATCACCTTTACTTGATCAAGCAATTGGCGGAGATGAAGAAGAGCTTCCCTCTATACCAACTGAGTCAGCTGACTATCTTAGGAATTCTGATGCAAAAGAAGATTTTTATAAGTATGTAAAAGAAAAAGGGTGGGATAATGACCCCGCTGATATTAACAAAAATGCCTTACTTGAACACAGAGCTATCATTCACAAAGACAAAAACACAGGAAATGTGTATGTGAGATGGCGAGGAAAAGACGTGAAACTTATGAAACAGAGAGGAGGTGGATTTTTAGCGCCAAGTGGAATTGCTAAACAGGCAAGAACGCAGGGATTCGATGGAAACATGTTGTAAGAGATGTTCTCGGATTGAAGAAATATGGCGTTGGTGGAAGCATATCTATGTCAGAGAGCACTAAGGCAGCCGCTTTGAATGTCATGCAAGACACACCAGCTCCTAAGGATAATATCGAATTACAGGATATGAGTGAAACTTCCGATCAAGTAAGAGAAGTTGTGGGGGATCTTATCAGCGAAATAATAACTGATGCTCAAACGCAAGATGCTGGTGTTAACACCAATTTAGCTTTTCAACAACATGTACGAGATCTCGAAAGAGCTGATCATTTTATCAAAACAATCAGCGGGCAAGCGAAAGCTGCCAAAATGAAAATAACAGCGGCAAAAAATACAATTTCTGGTCTCGAGTCTCGAAAAAGATTTGAACAGTTAGATGAAGAGGAAACGGCTGAAATTGATAAGGGAATTACGGATGCAAAAGACACGATTGAAGAACAGCAAGAAGTCTTGAAATCTTTGGAACCAGAATTTCGAAGTCAGTTTAACCGAATACGCGCGACCGTAGACAAAATTCTTTACCAAGACAAAACGCTCGCTGAACGAATTCAAACCTTGTTTAGAGAACAGGGTGTCACGATAGCATTCATCTTGACAGCTATTGGACTAGCGATTTCAACCATTGTGGCGTCGATAGTAGCGGCTACTAAGAATACAGTCGCAACAGTTACTCCAGCTCCAAAACCGACTCCACCAAAATCAAAACCTCCAGGACCAGATCCAGGGCCAGATCCAGGGCCACCGAAGCCAAAAACGTGGTCAGAGTGGTTCAAAGCGCAGCTACAAAAAATCGCGAGTCTTTTGATCAAGCTCGGAGATAAATTCTTGATAGCTCTCCCAGGGATTATCGGAGCGGTAGTCAATTTTGTTTTCAAAGCAGCTGCGAGTGTAGTGGGATTTTTTAGCGTTAGGTGGGCTAATTTACGTTTCAGCGAAAGAATGTTACAAAAAGAAAAAGAAGAAAAATGGGTGATGATATTTACTACGAACTGAGTGATGATGAAATTTTTCGACAAATTTCCGATAGCTCAAAAGATTTTCACATGTGGAATGCTACGAGCCTTCGAAATTTGTTCGTAGCTTGTAGCGGATTCAATGGAGAAAAAGTGAGACAGCAGGGAGTCAATCTTCTTTTGGATTATCGAACTTGGTACCGGTATAATTTCATCATGCGAACTCCACCTTGGATGTGGCACTTGAATGAAAAAACTGTCTTGCTGGACGAGACCATAAATTTTGTCAGAAAAATTCGGTTCAACAAGGTAACAATGGATGAGCTATTGGTTTTTCAAGAAAATTTTGGAAAATGGAAAAAATTTTCCGAGCTTTTTTGAGCAAAAAAATTCCCTAATGAAAATCAATCATTTGGGATTTTTTCTATTTCAACCACAAAAACTTCGCAGCCAAGAAAATCATCCATATAAACTCGAAAGCTGCTTTTTCTCTCTTTCTTCGCTTTTCTTCTTTCAGTTCTGCCAATTCTTTGCTATCACGTTCAACTTTTGCATTGTGTGCTTCGCTCGTTTTGCTCGATTCCATCTTTTATTATATCAAAAAACAACCGAAAGATATTCAAAATTTTGCTCCCCATTCTTTACAGAGTCTGACAATATTTTCATGACCACTTTCAGCAGCCCATACCATAGCAAGATTAAAATCTGTAGCTCCCCATTCTTTACAAAGTCTGATAATATTTTCATGACCACTTTCAGCAGCCCATACCATAGCAAGATTAAAATCTGTAGCTCCCCATTCTTTACAGAGTCTAACGATATTTTCATGACCACTTTCAGCAGCCCATACCATAGCAAGATTAAAATCTGTAGCTCCCCATTCTTTACAGAGTCTGACAATATTTTCGTGACCACTTTCAGCAGCCCATACCATAGCAAGATTAAAATCTGTAGCTCCCCATTCTTTACAAAGTCTGACAATATTTTCGTGACCACTTTCAGCAGCCCCTTCCATAGCCTCATCAAAATCTGTTGCTCCCTATTCTTTACAGAGTCTGACAATATTTTCATGATCACCTTTAGCAGCTATTGTCATAGCCCAATCAAAATTTGCAGCTCCCCAATCTTTACAAAGTCTCATAATATTTTCATGTCCATTGAAAGCAGCTTGTGCCATAGCCCTATTAAAATCTGTTGCTCCCATTCTTTACAAAATCTGACAATATTTTCGTGACCACTTTCAGCAGCCCCTTCCATAGCCTCATCAAAATCTGTTGCTCCCTATTCTTTACAGAGTCTGACAATATTTTCATGATCACCTTTAGCAGCTATTGTCATAGCCCAATCAAAATTTGCAGCTCCCCAATCTTTACAAAGTCTGACAATATTTTCGTGACCACTTTCAGCAGTAACGCACATTCCTTCATTGAGTTTATCTTGGTCAAAAAAGCCACCTTAGGATCGTAAAAGATTCATTATTTCTACAAGCTTCTATAAAATTTGTAGAACTGTTTCCAGTCAACGTCCAGGGTTTGCGGAAATGAATTCGAAAAGTCATCAAATGTTTCTTGTTGATCATTTTTTAGGGTTGCAATTCCAGCTAGAGTTTGCAAAATTCATTTTTTTTATTGACATCTGTTTTTCTTTTAATTATTATTCAAAATACACCGCGAACAAGCCGAAAGCAATTCCACCTAAACGCGATCGCGAGTATCTTTTCTTCGTGAGAAAAAGGAGGTGATGGATCTTCGACTTCGACTTTCACTTCGCTGTGCTATGCTCGTTACGCTCGTTACTTCTTTACTACTATCAGATCGATTTTGCTTTGCAAAATCTGGATCATCATGATCTGGCCTTTGAGTAGCCCAACAGCAACTCTTCTTCTTGATTGTTTATTGCTTCGTTGAATCCAATTTTCATGTCGGAAGTCGCCACTTGAACGAAATTGTTGTAGCCATTCAAATTTCCCACGAGAAGTTTCCATGTTGCTAGGACGCAGGTACAGATCGTGTCCAACAACAAAATCTAGCTTGCTTTGAGCATACTGTAAAGTTTTCTGGTATCTGGAGATAGAACTGTTTTTTGAGCGTCGAAAGCTCTACCCGAACCAAGAATGGTCGATCTGGTCTGAGCTTGTGATCCTAGGATAGCCCAGACGTAGGTCCGAATGCTATCATTGATTCTCGTTACTCCAGATCTGGTAAACTTGCTTGATGATTCATCATCCACGAAAGATCCGATAGCATCCATGTGATCCCCTTTCGGAGGATAAGTCCGTGATTCATTCTGGATCGTGATCGAAATTTTGCTGGAGATACACATTTTGTAGTGTGTTGATCGTGGAGCGCCGGAATCCTTTCAGAATCTTGGTATGAATTAAGTATCCCTAGATCTTGCTCGTCTCCCCAATTTGAATTGTAATTTCCTCCTGCACAATAGTCTTTTGATCGACTGGCCTCTTTTGAATCCGTGTAGTAGTAAAAACTTCCCATTCCGTTTGAGTAATCAAACTTTTGTCGAAGTTGGCGCGCTGGAACTAATTCCAAATTCCGCGCAAATTCTCTGGAAAGCATTCTTGTTGATTCCATTGTTCAAGGGATCGAAAGAGCTCTCAGTGGGTAAAGGCAACATTCATTTCGGAGTCCGGGAAAATTCTCAGACTGATATTAAGCGTGAAATCGAAAGACGCTCCTAGTCATCGGATCATCGTGATTCAAGAGATCTTTACCGAGCCCGGCACTTGTACACACACACACGGCAAAATTCTGCTGGTTTTGTGGCTGAATTGCATCTTGTTTCGTCAGCCTGATCGTACACAGTTTCTCGGGTAATTTTTGGAACTTGTATGCATCCCGAATGTTAGGACATCTTCCGCGAAATCCTGATTTTCGATTAATGCGATTTCTTTGATTCCGAGACTAAATTGTGGTCTAGTTTTCGAAACGCCTCCAGCTCGGCTCGCTTCTATTTTTTATTTTTGGTAAAATAAAGATGAAAATCGTAGACTGGGGGTGATTATGCTAGCACGGGTAAACCTTTCCAAACTTAATGAAATCTGGACGGAGAAAATAGGGCTAATGAGATAATACATTTGGGTAGAGGGTACACCTTTATCATTATATGTCTGTCAGATACGGAGCTAATAGGATCAGTCCTAACCGAACATTATTATTCCAGCTGGAATTATACTTCAAATTTTAGCTCAAAAACTAACTAGCTCTATTCCTGGAATTTACTCTCGAAATTAATCGTGAAACAGTCTTGATATCGCAATGACGGTTCGGGAGAATATTCATTTGGTTACCCGATGCAGTAGATATCTGCGGTTTTGCGAAGACAAAGATTGGCTGGACTCTGGGACTTACTCGGGCGATAGAAGTGTTGAGTTTAAACAAAACCGCAAGAGAATTTTAGTTTTACCCTGAACAGAATAACCACCACTGATAATCCTCGTGAATGAAAGAGGAAAAATCGTGGGTTCGCAACTCTTGAAAAATATTCCGATTACCAGCCGACCTGAATTGGTGATTGTTTACACGATTCGATTGAAATCCGGAAGGTTTGGAAGAGACTTATATTTTAATCGAGATCTTTCGGAAATCGAATTTGGAATTTCAAAGTCAGTGGAACCGGTTCTGTCGCTCCAAACTGGATAATCATAGTTGCCAATCGACATAATTACTAGAAATAAAATAAAGATTTCATCGACGGTTTACCTAGTAAATATTCGAACAAACAACTCGGGGGGGCGGTGAATTTGGACCTATCACAATATGCCTTGAAGTCATAGTTTCTATCCACAAACAACAGCTGGCGGTCGAATGACCGGTCGAATTAATATGGAGAACAAGAAAATAGTGATTTGGCGGATATCAACATAACTTACAAATATTAAACCTGATCCGCAAGCGCCGGCTACGTTTTAAGTTCATCTCTCCACCTCAACAATATCAAGTTTGACCAGGATGGTGAGATATGAACTGGGGATTTGGAATGGGACCTCACAATGTGACAAATAGCGATCTGGCAACCAAGGTTACGTGGAGACGTATCCTCATCCAACACGAACACACTAAAACCCTACCGATCTCGGGATATACATAGTTTTTCCTCACCTAGATGGAAGCAAGGTAATTTTCTCCGTGAGATCTAGCAAGAATATTAATCTGGCAAATAATCTCCAAGTACAGATTCAAAATAATCTTCGTGATCCGTTGGAAAATGTATGGAACGCTAATCCACGTTGGCGAAAACGGTCGCCTGCCCGCTCTGAGGGTGCAAATTTCCCGCATCTTGGGAAATTTCCCTTCAGGGGGTCAAAGGCAAATTTCCCGGTCAGATGGCTAAAAAACGGCTGATTTAGCATGGTTTTTTTTGCAATTTTTTCCCGGCCAAATTTCGTCAGGGGGGGCAACCTGGCTGCCCCTGCCCCCCCCCCCGCTCCTGTTACGCCACTGCCTCTAATCCAAATGAGATAACAATCACTGCGGATGTTGAGCTTCTAGACGATGGAACCATGAGGCAGAACACTACACTTCTAACTACTTTAGCCTGGAATAAGCCAAACCATGGGCTTCGAGTATTTTCGGCAAAAGCCCGGAGATTTCGCCCCACAGCAACCGGATAATCTGATTACTATGGAATCACACCATCCACTTAAGGATACATCCATGCTTCAAATCACTGGCAAAACGGTTTCCCTCACATAACACGATTTCCATTATGAAGAGTAATATGCAGTTGAAAGGAACTATCCAGCTGGATCCACAAAACTCAATCACATGTGCGATCGGTATAACAACAAAAAAATATGCTTTGGGTGAATGGAGTTCAGTTGAGACGACGCATGAGAGCGTCAAAAGACTGCGGAGTCTATCGGAATACTGTGAAGATCTCGTGTCCAACGCCTGCAAGACGGTGATGTGGGCACGAGAATTTCATCACATCTAAGAGAGGTAGAAAATTCAAAGTCACAAGCTGGAATCACGCAACGGACAAGAGCCGAATGGCGCAAATTGACGGCTAGAGGGAAAAAGAGATTCGGTCTGAGGGGGAGCAAGCTGGGATTGAGCTGGGAAAAAAAGAAGCGATGCAGGATATTCTCTCGAGGGTAGGTCAGTAAGCGAACGATGGATCGCGCGAAGCGAATCAAGAAAAAAATAGAATTAAGTGTACACACAAATAAAATGGCTGAACTAGAAGCAAAAATCGAAGAACTAGAAGCAAATATCGAAGATTTGCAAAAGCAAATGTGGAAAAAATGATGCAAAAAGTATGACAGCTAGTGAGTTTCAGAGGGAACGACAAACTAGATAAACATGTTCTAAGACCCTTCTTAGCCGCTGTTATTGGTATTGGAGCTACGTACTAATGAAACATTAAAAATCTCTTCACGATAATCGTGCAGAGATTTTTTTCGTAGCTTTGCTTTATTGTAATCTTCTAGAGCCTCGGCCATTCGCCTTGCTTCCATCTTATTTTTCTCTCTGCATGTCGAGAAGAAAACTTGCACAAATCCAGAAAGTCACGAGCATTTTATTTTTATTTTTCAAATAATGGAAATGGGCGAAGTCAAACTCACCAAGAATTTATTACTCTCGCAAAGGGTTACTGGAAAGGAGTTTCCGCTATTTACAAGCTAGCGTAGGAAGGTAAAGTGAGTAAGGCTACCGCGAGAATTTTTTTGAAAAAGCCAGCAATGTGGCAAATTTACCTTCCAGCTCCGAAGTACATTCCGCGAGCAAAATTTAGCGTAAGTGTTCCCAACGAAGTTCATCAAGCAGATTTGTTGTTTTTGCCTCATGATCGTGTGAAGAGAAAAACTTACAAGTATGCTTTAACTGTGGTGGATGTTGCTAGCAGGTATAAATAAGCTGAGCCTTTGAGCACCAAGAGCTCTGAGCAAGTTGCAAAAGCATTCGAAAAAAATTACTCTAGACGACTGACATGGCCAAAATTGTTGCAGGTTGATCCTGGTCGAGAATTTTTTGGTGAAGTCACAAAAATGATGAAAAAGCACAATGTGTTTCGAGGGGAGGCTGAGCAACATCGAGCTCAGTCTATTGTCGAACGATTCAACAGGTCTTTAGCAGAAAGACTGTTTGGTCATCAATATGCTTAGGAGATTTTACTAGAGGCTAGAGGTGAAAAGAATGTAAGATCGACAGAATGGGCTTTGAGACTACCAGATGTAATCGCAGCTATTAATGATGAAAAAACTAAACTGATTGGAATGAAACCTAGCGAGGCAATCAAGAAAAAGAATGTCGTGGCTGAGAGTTCAGCTCCTCAAAAATTGAAAAATGAAATTCAAATTCCAAGCAACGTGAAATCGAGGTACTTGTACGAGCCTGGAGAGCTGGAAGGTGGCAAAAGAAGGGCTACTGATCCAAATTGGTCTCTCGAAACTTACGAAATTGATAGAGTTATAAAAAAACCCGAGGAGCCATTCTTGTACTACTTGAGTGAAGGTGCGCCAAAGAGGGCTTTCGTTAGGCAAGAGTTGATGATCATTCCCGATGGAACAGTTTTACCTCAAAAAAATTTGAAATAAAAAAAATCTCCAATTTAATTTTGGATTTTTTTATTTTGCTGCTCAAGAGGTTTTTGTAACCCCAAGCGTGGATGGGAATTTTTTCCCGAAAATTAATTCTTTTAATCATCTTTGCGTCAAGAGAAACTTTGTTAACCTCTTCAAGTAATAGATTTCATGGATGTGACTCCTAATAACCATTCATCGTTCGCATTTGAGGTTTTTTGTCAAAAGACATTTTTTTGTTATACCCTCGAAGGTAATTTTGGGGTCTCAATCACATTTTTCTTCACCTTTATCAACTTTTTTCCTCTTCGCCCTCAAATTTTTCTATACAGTTTTGGCTCTGAGTCCGACAAATTCGGAAATTATTTTTCCATCCACCAGCTAAGCTTCGTCTTTAAACAGACCGGGCACTTTCTTGTTCACACCGGTGAAATTCCTGATGGTGATCGGCTGGATAGTTGGAAGTATCACTATGCACATCGAGAGTAATTCCTTTGTAAAAATCCTCGGTTTCGATCTCATACCAACAGTGAATCGGTAGCTGTTGCACAGATGTTGCCTTGTTGCCATATTGGCTTTGATGTGTTGTAGTGAAAATCGAACATCTCCTTTTTTGGATGTATCCAAGATGCTCATGCCGAGGTAGATTGGCTTGGCTTGTTTAAGAACGCACAGTGGTTTTTGTTATGTGAATGGCTACGAGGTTTTCATCAAAAATGGTGTTTCGATCAAGTTGATCTTTGAGCTAGGTGTACTGCTCTAGCGTGATCGTTCACCAACTCAATGCTCACATCTATTCGCACTATTTCAAACGTTTTCAAATACGAAATTATTCGTGAGCTTGAAAAAGTCTCTTTCTCAAAATCCGATTGGCTTGAGTTCGAAGCTTGGTGTTCAGGTCTCTGTAGATTCATAAAATCGGATTCCTCGAGCTGTATTGCACGATGAACTTTCAATGGTTAAGCGCATTCCAAGATTCGAGCATTGTTTCAAAGCTCTATGATGAATCACGTATTTTTCTTGTTTCTGAGATCGGAAGTTTTTTTCTACTTTTTCACCTATCATCTTTCCCCTAATCTTTTTTTTTTTTTTCTGGAGAAATGTAGGTCGTTATGAGATTGTGAAGTTCCTTCGGGCTCCTCTATGTCCACTCGAGGAATCAAGAATGGGGCCCCCCCCCCAGTCCAATTTTTCGAGTTGCTTTCAGTCATCCAACAGAATTTTCCAATCTGAAGAGGTTCACTCGTACTCCACAGCCGTATAAATATTTGCATCAAATATAGACTGAATTGTGAAGGTTGGTGGAGGCGAATTGCATCCCCCATAAATTTGTTGTTGCTTCTTGTTGGAATAACGGATACTCCACCTCGAATACCATTTTCAATCATCAGAATCATGTCAATGTCGGTGAGAAGTCGAGCTTGATTCCGTTTTTTTTGAGCATCGCATCACTAGGAACGTCCCAGGGATGTAAAGTACCCCGCTGGATCAATCTTGTATTTTCGGAGCAAACTTTTTCTACATTCTTCAAACGCCGGCGACGAAAGGAACATCATAAGAAGGTAAGATTATGTAGTCCTATGGTCTTGAGATCGAAGGCTTTCCATACGCTTTGCGCATGTGATAATCTTCATCGGAAATGTGCTCGTTATTTAGCTTGGAGTAAAAGCCTTCTTTCGGAGGAAGCTGGGTTTTCTTCAAGCCTTTCGAGAGAATTGACATAATCGTACGGAAAAACTCCTTTCCTAGTAAAAAGCTGTAAATCTTCATCTGGATAGCTGACTTTCATGTTTCTCTCAGTTCTGGAAACTCCGAGATTGGATACCACTTGCTCAATCCAGGAATGTCAATAAACTTGACGAGTCTAAAAATTGCATTGTGAAAGTTTCACTTCATTCTCAACCTTCTGACCATTTTCAACTTTAACAAATCTACTCACCCACAATTGTTGAAATGTACTTCTCTTCGTTGTTTGGAATGCAATCAATCTGCCTTCGGTCTTGCAGATTTTTGAATGAAAGAGAGCTCATCCCCTGCGAGATT
>JAMKCH010032560.1:0-16226 GCA_023653785.1 Ophioderma brevispina
GTGAGTGTTGTGGGGTGTTGGGGAAGGGGTGGGGTTTTGCAGGGTGTTGGGGATGGGGTGGGGTGTTGTAGTTGCATTTATCGCCTGTTAGTGATCGCGACATTCGGCGGGGACATATTTTACGCATCGCGTAAATACGAGTTCGCCTTGTTAACAAGATTGTTTCATGACATAGTTCTCTTCTAATGTTAACTCAGTGCACAGTACTCTATTGAAGGTCAAGCCTATCTAATACTCAATTAGAGAATGAAAGATGAGATTTTTTGTTTTGGCCATCTTAGATGGTGTCATAATGGATGGGCATCCAATATTTTATAGTGGTGGATACCGACGAAATCTCATCTTTTATTCTCATTCTTATTTAGAATTGTGTAATTTTTGCTCTTTATCGACATGATTTATTTGTCAAAAATATTCTTACATCATTATTTTTTATTCATTTAAATAATTGCACCCCTCTTGAAAATAAATGTTTCAATCCAAAGAACCAAAGTCATCGCGCGGTGATCGCCACGCTGCGTAAATTGCATTTGCGTATTAACGCGATATGCACGACGCATAAACGCACCGTCTGCGCGTGTTATATATTTGACTACACCGCGTAGTTGCTGAACGCACCATCCAGTAATGGATGGGCCGAGCTTGGACCTAAACCAATCAAATTTCTTGTTAACATGATAAACCATGCCCACTGAATAAGAATGGACTATAACATGCTACAACTCTTGACAAGTGTTCTTTACAGTAAGCATTTTTGTCGCACTTTTATTCCGCACACAGAACGTTGGAAGAAATTGAGAATCCTCAACCACCCATACTCCCAGAAACCATCAAGTATGGTGTGGATCGACCCGGTAAGGGTCACCGCTACATTCAGCTTCCGAGACAGGGACCTATACATCTAGAAATAAGACAAATCAAGCAACATTAATGGTGTACCTGATGAACAGCAAGAGCAGAGGTATGGCTACCATAGTAAAATGGCGTGAATATACTACTGCTAACCCAATTAAAAACCCATTAAAACAAAGTCTTAATTATTTTTTTTTAATTATCATTTTTACTTATCTTTAAGTGGCAGTTGCACATTTTCAACTCAATACAAAAGTCCTTCATTTTGCTCTCAATTAAGTCTAGAACCTGTAAGAATACAGATATATTTATGCACAAAGTATCATACGCATAACATTATGTATGCGATCTGAAAAGCCTGCCACATGTGAAAATTTGATATTTTGAGTTTTTACATCTCATGCAAAGTTGTGAAATATAAGTTTTCCATAACTTTTTACTTCTTTCTATGATACACATATCAAAATTTCATTATACAATCTTGGACAAAAAATCAAGTACAACATAACAGATTTTGATATTTCCTTTATTTTTTCAAAATTTGTCCTGTCGCGACATGCGACGGGTTTTTCCCAGATCACATCAACATATATGGGGACCTTTATAAAGGCTAAAGAGATCCAGTAATTTTAGCCTAATTATTTGGGTTTGCCATAACTTTAATAGACTTTTTAAAAATTGATATTTTTTGCATGGTTGTAAAGCTTTTATAATAACCCTCACCTGAAATGATTAAGTCCAAATCAGCGCCCTTACAGGTTAACAGAACGATTTTATAATAAAACCACTCGGGCACTATTTTATTTAGCAGACGACAGAAGGTAACAGATTATGGCATTAAACACAAGGAAACACACGCTGAAGTTGTTTCCTTTTAGTATTTACCATGTTTGATTTTCCAAATGTGCCAGAGTCTCTTTAAGCTGTTAAAATGCAGGGTCAAATAGCTGTGTATTGAAGAAAATGCTAATCCCAACTCTAGGTAAAAAGAAATGCTACCCCTTAACACTAGGTAAAAAGCAGGGGCGGTGCCAGGATAAAATCATAGGAGGGGCGAAACATCATAGGGGGGCGAAACAGTACAAAATGAGCTCATTTTGGTTAAAAAACCCCTAATTTTTGTGCAAAACCCCCTGTTTTTCCTAAATTTGGAAAATCTTGGGGGGTGGCCGCCCCCCCCCACCACCCCCCCTGGCGCCACCCCTGGTAAAAAGAAATGCTACCCCTTAACACTAGGTAAAAAGAAATACTACCCCTAATTGTAGGTAAAAAGATTGTGCTCTTGCATTATGTAGATGCCTTTCCCATTCAGAATTTTGCAACTACCTCTTGACAGTCAATATCATAGAGACCAGACAACCCACGACGCAAACTATACAGCCAGTGGGTACCTGAAACCCAATCCTCCAAGCAGACATGATTACGTCAATGACGGGAACCCTCCAACCAGACACGATTACGTCAACGATGGGAACCCTCCAAGCAGACATAGTTACATCAATGACAGGATCCCTCCAAACAGACACGATTACATCAATGACAGGCCTGTGTACACTGGCGACCGATCTCCTCCTCCGCAGCCCGACTACCAGGGGGCCTCGTGAACCAAAGGAACCAACAAGAGGAGTTGGACAGGCGTACCCGAATTCACTGGACCGAAAGAGCATTGGAGCAGCATAAGCGTGTTCCCATCCCTGATGATCATCTGAGGCAGGGACTGGATGACTTTGTGGAGAGTGTCTTCAATCCAGTTCTTAAGAGGCCGCACAGTGTGGATGATTGACCGAGGCTGTCATGTCAATCACGGCCAAAAGGAGGTGGGAGGGGCCCAAGACCACCCAGTCCATACCAGAGGTCAAAACTTGCCTGCATCCTTTAGGTGAGTATAACGGGAGAAAAAGAGATTGTTTTAGTGATTTGTGTAATGTGTACTTACAGTCAATCTTAAAATCCTTTAAAGATTTGTTAATTTGATCAAGTTCACGTAATTATGTTGGAATCACACAATTTGAAACATAATATTGGTCCCAGTCACATAGCGGTGGGGTGCGGGGCAGGGGCGGGGGCAATTAATTTCCCCCTTAATTTTTTCTTTCACCCAGTCCCCCACCCCCACCCCGACCGGAAGAAATGGTGGATTTGTGATTAAACAGTGATTTGGGGCTAAAAAATCACCAAAATTTGGGGTAACAATCAGCAATGTTTGTGCCAAAAAGCTCAGAATTTTTGATATTTGGTCCTCGCCGTAGTCTGGCCAATGCCACTGCCAGCCAAAAAAGTGACAGGAGATATGAAACAAAAAAGTCAGTGAGTGTGTGTGTCTGTCTGTCGGTGTGTATGTCCGTCTTTACGAGAGCTACATTGTGAGGTTACTAGTAAGTAGAGCGTAGACATTGTGGGCTTTTTTTCCCCTGGCTGAAAGCAGAAGGGGGCATTATGCTATCAGTCAAGACGGCGTCGGCGGCGTCCAAAACAATCTTGTGAACGCGATTAACATGAGACCCATAAGGGTATGGTGATGTAATTGGTGGGTGGATCGGAACTGCCATGCCATTCATAATGATTAGCTTATGGGCGGTCCGGTTTAAGGGGGGGTTGTCTGGTTAAGGGCTTGGTGTGGTTAAGGTGGTTGCCGAGTTTAAGGGGGGTTGCCACGGTTTAAGGGGGGTTGTCTGGGGTTAAGGGGTTTTTGGGTTTAAGGGTGATTGCAGCTGATTATTTAAAAATTTGTATACCGGCTCCCGCCAGGGGGATTAGCGGTTCGAGAACCGCGACGGTATTTTTTGGACTTGTGGGGATAACCCCATAAGACATTTTGACATTGTTTTTAGACAGGTTCGTAGGGGGTTAAATGGACCTATATGGTATCAGAATCAATATTGCTCAAAAGCCCATGCTTCAGTCTGTTTGGGTCTGCTGTAATTACTCACCAGAACGACATTGTGAGGCTGTCTGTACGTAAATAATACATTGTGGGGCTAATTAATGTTATGCCCACATTATATAACACCTAAATAATCCTTGTCATTGGATGGAGGATTCTCGGTCCACATTATTAAATAATGATATATTGCATGCTACGTCACATACTGTGCATTTTTTGTTCCATTGGCATGCAATTTTGTTCATACGTGTGTCGCTCTATTGCATGCCTTGTGCGTTTTCACAAAACGCGGGTCACCTAATGCGCGCACCTATACGGAACTTTGCCGCGATATGATGCTGTTATGATCACGTTGACTGTGGTGCAGCAGCGAGTCTCGGAAAATTGGCGTCGTGTGTGAGTGAAAATGGACGCCGCTCGTGTTGTTTCTGCCGGCGAAGTTATGTTTTCAGCAGGATCTCCGTGGAATTCCCGGCCATGGAGGTTTCTTCAGTGAATATATAGTAGAAGGTAAATTAAAGTCAACATTTAGGCCTTAGCCTGCAGAGCTAGCCAATGGGTCCGTAGCAACTGACTTAACAGCGGCAAAGCCCAGGCTGGCTAGATTAGCCGTAGCGTAGCCGTAGTCAAGCTAGTCTGGACTGAGTTTAATACTAGAATGACAAGTTTACTTAGTGTTATATTTGATAGAACAAATAATGAAGTTTTTCATTCGGTGCAATGGAAAGACATTTTCATTCATGAAAGATGAAAGTTCCATTCAACTCGGCTAAGGCCTCGTTGATGGACACATTCATCTTTCAAAAACCTCATGAAAATATTCTTACCATTGCATCATAAACATTCATTATTTGTCTGTAATGTACAGACACCATTTAAACCCACAATGTAGCTCTATAAGTATGTCTGTCGTCTTGTCTGTCTATCTGCCCGTCTGTGCAATATGTTTCACTTTACAGTCTTTTATGAAAAATTAAAATCTGTTGGAATCAAGCTATACATTCCAAAAGGTCAATCTGAGATCATCTGATAATGATGGTCAAGTTATAAACATGTATGATTGAAAATTGGTCTCATTTTTTTGGGGGGAAAAGTTCCAATAAAACCTTCACTGGTAATGAGGTCAAACATCAAAGGTCATCTAAGGTCAAGTTGCTTTCGGATCAAAAGAATCTTTAAAACGTTTCATTATAGAAGTTTCAAGCATGCAAACTGAGGGTTACAATTAATTCCGTCAAGCGCTGTATGATGTTGTGAAGTAGCGCTTGACAGAATAAATGACAATACCTCATTGCATACTTGGGCTTCGCTATGAATAAATCTTCCTGGGGCCTCTTCCAAGAAAAATTTGCCCATAGTCATCACCACATGTGTTATTATGAATCTATGTTTTTATTTAAATGTAATTAGTGTAATGCATATTTTATTGAGTGATGGATTTAAATGTATACGTTGTTCTTTCCAATTTAATGCATCCGTACAAATTTAAGCTAAGAAAAACAAACGTCAACTACAAAGGAAGGAAAAGTGTGTGAAAGAGGAGAATAAAGAATGCTAGAATTAAAACAAACTGTATAATTAATTAGGTAACAGTAGGGATGATTGCTCAAAATATTTTGTTAAAAAACAATTCTAAAATGGGTGAATATGTAGAAAAATTTACCGTTTTTACATGTGGTGAAAACTTCAATTCTCACAGAAAGATGATTTCACTGGCGATGAGATGATGATGCGATGATGATTCCATTGGGCCAGAGATGCCTGTCTCCCCCTACTTCCACCCATGAGCCTGAACCACTCCCTCCATGGCAACCAACCCACATTGACACAAGACCTCCCTCAACCTCCCCTTCTGGGGGCCCCCAGTCTCCCCACCTCCCCCACCAATTATCATCAACACCCCGCCTCGAGGTGCACGCCATGTCCACCACACCTGGAACCCTGCACCACACAAATCGCCCAACTTCAACCAACCTTACCTAAAAAGGTAAACCTGATGGGTTGTTGGCATTTCACTATTTATAAAGATTCTATTTTGTACGTGTTTAAAGTAATGACCATTTCTTTCTCATTCGTCTTTCATTTTCAGCAGTGTTCAGGTGGCTTGAGTATGTCTTGCAACCTCCTATATGTCTAGACTTTGGCAGGTTTATTAAACTTCACTTAGGTGAGAATTAGTCTAACATTCATTGATGGGTGCATATTTAGTCAGAAAATAACCAGATTGTTTTATTCCTTTTTGTTTCTATCAGTCATGAGTCAATCAAATCCCGTGCTTTACAGGGTTGAAATTCAAAAGGCTACCCACACCTTTATTTTTCTCTATTTTGTGTTATACTCCTGATTGTGACTTTGTTGGCTCAAAGTCAGGTCAGGTTTTTCTTGAGGGCCTGCTACTCCTATCTTGGTAACCAATACTACCAGTCCCAGGACTGGGCTGTCAGCGGCTAAACCGTCAACCCCATCAGGTTTCGAACAAAATTCGATGAGGAGGGTAGCTGATTACCCTGGTAAAACTAAAAATAAGATCTACCTACAAGGGCGCCAGCTCTGGAGAGCTAATGGCGGCCATCCAGGACATTGACGTCAGGAAGGGCATCCGGTCAATTATCTTTTGCTCCAATAAATCCTCACACAGCAGTATTGCTGTGAATATGAGGTGAATCCGGCCACCCGGCTAACCAACAAGGACATAAAACTGTGTGATAAAACAAATACTACATGGTTTATATTGGGGAATAGCTAGGCACACTATTTTCCCTTGGTATTGGCTAACACTCTTCGGGTTTGGGGTGATAAGCCCGTAGCCAGTACCTTGGGAAAATAGTGTGCCCTCTTTCCCTCTAACCATGCAGTATTGTATACTACCTGTCCCAGGGTCGGGTTGTTGGCGGCTAAACCGTCACCCCCATCGGGTTTTTAAGGAAACCCGATGAGGAGGGTAGCTGGTTACCCTGGTAGAACTAAAAAGAAAATCTACCTACAAGGGCATCAGCTTTCCTCAATATTTTTTGGAGAGCTAATGGCGGCCATCCAGGACATTGACGTCAGGAAGGGCATCCGGTCAATTATCTTTTGCTCCAATAAATCCTCACACAGCAGTATTGCTGTGAATGTGAGGTGAATCCGGCCACCCCCAGTTAAAAGTTTGGGTTTTACTACCACCAATACTTGGCGCACACAGTATACTGTGTTAGGTCTATGTCTATTGTCTGGATCTGTTTATCTGTCTGTCCACTCTGTCTTTGATACCTTGGTTCTATAGATCCTGCAATGTGAGGAATGATCCTATCGTTAGACCTCCAGACTCACAGCCAAGCTAATCATAACCTTTCTTTACCACATTTGATTTCATGTCACTACAATACAACCAAATGACCATCTTTAATCAAGCTATCACACAATTCACATAACTTAGTGTTGCTCTTTTCAGTCAATATTATTTTCTGGCATAATTACATTATACCCTTTGTGCCTACCTTTTATCATGTGTTTTATTCCATTAAAGTGGACAGGAGGAGATTTTTTTAGCTACAAATTTCGCTCAATTGCACTTGATCGGTTGTAGACCACGACAAGAACGTTTTGAGGTTTAATTGGATAAACATGCGCGAGCGCAAACCGCAACCTGTAATTGAACTGGCCTGCAATCCTAATCGGCCTCTATCAGCAACTGTGCCTTGAATTCTGTCGTGCACGACAGCAATGACTAATCAATCATCTATGACACAACGATGGCATATTCGTCGGCTTTATTCACTTCACAGGTGTGATCTAATACATTGGTACAGTATTCCCAATAGCAAAAACCTGGGTTCGAAAAAAATTGAGGGGGCTTCTCTCTGGAAATGTCCTCATGTCTGTTTAAAGGAATGAGGCACATGATAGAGTAGGAGCAAAGGTCATAATTAATTATTCATATTGTTCTGTTTTGCCTAGGATCTGGGTTTAATCAGGCTCAAGGTAACCCTGCTGGGCCCAATTATGCGGCCGCGGGAGGTGGTGCATACGACCCCAATATTTTGGCTGCCCCGCTAATGGCTCCAGCAATGCCAATGAGTCCCGCTGGTAAGCAAACCGATCAAAGCATCATTACTGTGATATTGCAACATTTAAGATGCTTAATATTGAGTTCATACTTCATCAGTGGATGCCGGCCGGTGCTAGCCTTTTGAACTTGCTTTGTGTGCCAGATGCCTATGCACATGTTGCATGAAAGGCATGTACGAAAAGGCTAGCATCGGCCACCATCTGTTGCTATAGTATGAACACACTTTAATGATATCAACAGCAGATTTAGGTAAAATATTATGCATTTATTTCACATTAAATACCACATTTACTTTTAAAACATGTCCTAATTTTTCTCAATGCTGAGATTTTAGTACTTTTGGATTGTTTTTAATGAACCAAAACTCAGTGGTTAAGTTGTAGGTGATCTACAAGTTAGGCCATTCATGCAGAAGTTCATTTTTCATGAAGCATTTTCAGGGGTGTAACCTGTGGGGATGGTAGGTGGAGGCAAACTCTCCTTGAAGACAAAAATTTGGAGGACAAGAGGAAAAATGTTTTTTCTCAATGCTGAGATTTTAGTACTTTTGGATTTGTTTTTAATGAACCAAAACTCAGTGGTTAAGTTGTAGGTGATCTACAAGTTAGGCCATTCATGCAGAAAGTTTATTTTTCATGAAGCATTTTCAGGGGTGTAACCTGTGGGGATGGTAGGTGGAGGCAAACTCTCCTTGAAGACAAAAATTTGGAGGACAAGAGGAAAAATGGGGATGAGAAGGGGAGAAAGAGTGAGAGAAGGAGAGGAAAGGTAAAAAGAAAAGGTTAATGAAAGGGGGAAAGAGTGAGAGGGAAAAGAAGAAAAGGGAGAAGGGAGAGGGAGAAGGAACAAAAAGAATAAAGAAAAAATGGCAACTGTTTGAAAAAAATGCATATTTTCCCCCTCCTCACTAATCAGATTCGACATGAAAAAAATTGGGTCTACTCGGCGATTGCAGCAAGCCAGAAAAAAGGCCTGGGGATGCCCCTGGTTCCAAAGTAAAATGGGAACAATGCTTAAGTTTGTCCCCTGACTGACAATGCTGTTTATGTGCTTGAGTATTTTCTCAGTCTCCTTGGCATCCTGAACTTTAAAGTCAAGTTTATAACCTTTTAAGACATAATCATTTATTTAGGAGTAAAATCAGCTAATGCCTTGTTTTACCATAATGTGGCCAGATAGATCACCCATCATTGCATGAATGAGCCCACTCTAACTTTCCAGCTAACATTAGTTGTTGTTTTTTTCTCTTTTAACTTTATATCTATTAGCCTATCCTGCTCCTGCTCCTGCTTTTAACTATCAAGGTAATAGTTTTGTATTTACCTGAGATTTTATTCCATCCAGTGATATTAACAAATGACTTTGTAATGTCAACCTTCATGGAGATTCTCCACATTATTGTTCACATTGATTAATGCAGTGGTCATTTTGTACATTGAACCCACCCCCTCAATCCTTCCAATGGTCTATTTTGGAATTTTTATCAATATCAGGATTCTTCTTTTCCTCAAAACAAATTAAGACAGTTAACATCTTATCAAAATATAAATAAATCAGGTCAAAAATCACAACTTAGGGTTTTTCATAAGATGAATGTTAAGTGTTAGAATTGACATCAAATCTTTAGCTTACTTAGAGGGAATAAGTTAAATGTACACATTGATTGTTGCATAAGGCCCTAACACAGCAAGACTCAGTAGTATAAATGCTTATAGGAAATAATGAGAACCAAGGAGGTGCTGATGAGGTTAGGTCCTCCACATAAATGTGAATGCAGAAGTTTGCAAGTGCAGTCTTGTGTCTATTTGACTTTACCAGGTGGCATGGATTGAGAATGCTAAAAAGTTGTCACATTAGTAGTATCATGAGTCAGTGGACCTTGAATTGTTCCTTGTGGGACACATAGGTTGGTACATGCACAAGTGAAGGAATGCACTTTCAGTGAATAAAAGAAGGTTGTAAATGCAGTAGCTGCTTTGTGCTATATTTACCAGGTACATGCAGCCAGAATGTATACATCACAACAGATGGATTTACTATAGGCCAAGAAAAAAAAAGAAGTTTGTGTCACTTCTGCTGCACACCTAATCATTTACTGCAGGTCAACCGAGATCACTGCAGGGCCACATGTTTCTAGTGATGTTCATTATGTTCAGTAGAATCACCAGACTGCATTCAAAATGGTGAAATTTGCCAAAAGAAGTGGTGCACATTTTGCTGGAGCCTGCCAAGTTTGTCAGGATCACCTGCCAGAAAACCAAACCAAATGTTTCCTCTGTTTTACAATAATTAGTTTCTAGTAACCTTTTCATTCTCACTATTTCCAGCTCCAATGATGGTGCCACAGCCAATGGTGGCACCACAGCCAATGGTGGCACCACAAATGATGGCATATCAGCATCACAGACAGCAACAGCATCAGCTTGCGGTACACGCACTGGTTTCATACAGCACAATTGTTGGTAGAAGCATAGAAATAACACAGGAACAATTGAATCATGTTTATTAAAGCAATAATAGCACATTTTTTTTGAAGACACCCAATTTTTTGAATTTTTCAACCGGGTTTTGCATTGGTACTGCTAGTAAACTATAACTGTGAAGGTACGCCTGACGAAGTCTATTTGTCGCAAACGAATGAATTTTTGTTATTAGAATATTAATATCGAGATCTCCAATAATAATTCAACGGCTGCTGGAATGGCCTTCCAATATGAATAGCTGGGATAGCATCAATATGTATCTCCGCTCATGCCATTAGTCGTTGTAGTTGGGTTTCATTGCAAGTCAAGTTAGGTCATTTTCTTGATTGCACATTTCATCATGGACGGACATAAACTTAGCATTTCCAGCTCTGCCATTAAGGGTAGTGTTATCCCGCTGCTAATGGGAAAAAAATTTTCCACTGCAAAAAGTGAGATATTGTAACAGCCATATGCGGTAAAGTCTTAGCTTTGAAATACTTTTTATTTGACTAAATCCGACTCTCGGTTCCGAAGATACGACTGATAAAAGTATCGGAGGCGACAAAAAACTTGGCAAAAAGCATTTTGGTCATATACTTATCTGTCTTATTAATTTCAAGCCGTGATAATTAACAATTTTTTTTCCAAAATATTTATAGGCTGTGGATTGTGTTTCTTTTTAAAGTCTTGTGTTGAATTGTTAAATAAAATGATAAAGATTAAATATAGCTCACTTTTAACAAACTGCGTACATTTTTATGGAGTTTTTATTTCCTCACCCGCTATATTTAGCAAAATTATTTTAAAAATTAATAACAAAGTAATTAATGCATCTTTTCAACCAAATTTGATTAAAAAAGTAGATTTAATTACTACTAAACATAAAAGTGCAAAATAATTACATAATTCGTATAAATAGCGCCCTCAACGTGGCACAAACTTTAAAGGCCTATATCTCAGTTCGTTAAAAAAAAAACGCAAAATAGCAATTTTCAAACAAATGTAACTAGAAAATGAAAAATGGTATAGGAATGAAATTTTGGCACAGATGTTAAGAAGACGAAGCTCAGAAAACATGGTCTCCGATTTTGAATTTCCCCTTCGTTTTTAAAAAGTATTCGTAAAAAGTGTTGGGTAGCATTCGGGGAATTTCTCAGCGAACATTCTCCCCAAACCCTGTTAATGTACATCAAACGGTGTTTGAGTTACGTTTGTTCAAAAATTTAGCAATCACAGGCCTCGATGGTTACCATGGCAACAAAGGTGAAAAGTAATACCGATTTTGAAAGTCAGGGGTCAAGGCCTCCTACATGGTGTGGTATATGATATGTATAGGTGACATTTTGAGGAAATATCTGAAATCGCTCCTCGAAATTTCCAGAAATAGCGGGATAACCCCTCCCCTTAAATACAATCTGGGATCCCAATTCTAGTTACAAAATCGCTTATTTTTATGATAAATACGCATTTCTAGACTATTACCGACATAACTGTGCAAAAATATCAAATTTTGAAAATTGGGGGCGCTCTTCAAAAAATGTGCTGTTATTGCTTTATGAATAGCCCAAGATCATAACTGATTTCTCTCCTCTCACATCTATGTGCTATTGTTGTTGTTGCACAAGCACCTGTGCCATCACTGTTTTGTTTGTGTGCCACGCATACACATCTAAAATAAGTCTGAGAGGTAGCTGTTACCCTGGTAGAACTAAAAGGCTATTCATAGGTCAGTGGTTTTGAGCTGGCTTTCCCACGGGTTAATTTTTGAAGTCGGCTCAAAAAGCATTGACTTATGTTTGATTGCCTATACAGAATCTACCAGGGTCAAAGGGTTTAAGTCTGTCAGATGTTATCCTGGGTATGGAATCAGACTGGACTCTTGATAGATTCAACTACTTCTAAAACATCTTCTATTTCTCTTCTGATCTCCAGGCACAACAAAAAACAAATCCAACAGCAGCAGGAGATGTTGCAGAAGATGCTGAACAACCAAGCAGACAGATCAAACCTCTGCCCAAGCAGTAGCACCCCAACAATCACGTCACCACAGATCGGCTGCTTCGGTGCACAAACAACAACCGCAGCAACGGTATTCACCACCGCAAGCCTCTTCTAGCCAGGTAGCCGTTTGAAGAGTGCCATGGCATCAAGACCCTCAATGGCAGCTCTTCTGGGGAGAGTAGTGCGACAACTACACCAACTACAAGGAAGAAGACGAGGTTTATTCAATTTGATAGCAGTGTGGTTAATATCCAGGACAAGGAGAATCTCTACAACTAGCAGACTGAAACAGCAAACAGGAGTCCACCAACTCTTCCCCTCCTATGCAGTAATGGTGATATTGACTCTTCAGGTTGTCGATTACACCTCCTCCCACCACCACCTCGCACCAGTGGATACAGGAACCGACCAGAGCTTCGCACCAGAGGAGGGAAGGTAGATTTTGATGATGAGTCAGAGATCGTGCCAGACGTGCGTGTGGCTGAAGTGGTTTGGCCACCAAGAAAAGTCCGCCAAGAAAGAGATGATCCGGTTGTTGAGAGAAGAAATATTGGCAAGGTTGTTAGAGGTGTGCTAAGCAATGGTGTTCAGAAGGTATCGCTTGAAGAGTACAGCACAGAGCCCAGAACCTGAGCAGTGACACAAAGAATAAGAACCCCGAACACATTCTTACCAGGGGCCTAAAGTCAGAGTGACATCCAGACAGGAAGAACCAGCACAACCAGCAGTACACAAAGGCCACCGCAGGACACCTTCTTTTGAGAAGTAAGTCCACCTGACGTTCACAGGATGGCACTACAAAAATCCGAACACAGCAGGAAGATTTAGTTAGAAATCGTAACACCTACTTCTCCCCCTCCTCCCGCTACACTCTCTCCTAATTGACCAAGCCATCTCAATAAATCCCCTCTTCCAAGATCTCCATCACCCAGATTTCCATTCACCTCCACCACCTTCAGTCAATCGTGAGCTGATTTACCCCCCTCCACCATCACCAGCACCACCACAAGCACCACTTCCACACCCCGTAGAAGTGCCCTGACAATCAAATCAAAGCACATGAAGTCAAAGAAACTAAACAAGCAAGAGAGCATAGGCGAAGGGCCATGGAAGCTCAAGGCCATTTTCAGAGGCTCTTAATATCCTGCAAATCTAGAGTCGAATTCAACTGAGTCCCGATGCCCTCCAGTATATCACCTTCGTCACATGTAAGTATCATAACAATAATCAAATTGAAAGGGTTATGGCATTGTCAAGGCTTTGTGTCTTTTTCTTTACAAGTGTCACTTGGTGGCTTTGTTTCCTTATGTGGTAGTCACACACGAAATAGCATCTCAGCATAAGTGATGTAGCCTTCTATTCAAAAATATGTAAAAAGTCACACAAGGGTTTTAAGGTCCAATTATACCCAAAAAAGTCCATTGTCCCACAGCCAACAGACACAAGTAAAAGCACACAAGTAAAAAATGTCACACAAGACACAAAATAAAAGGACAAACAAGAGCATATAAAAAGTACACAGAAGTAATGTTGGAGACACAAGCAAAAAAGTCAAACAAGTCACGCCCAAAAAGTCACACGCTCAATTAGACCATCAGGTATTTTTCTCAGAAAGTTCAAATTCACCTTGGTCTTTCCCGTAGACTTACATATAGCATTCTGTATGCTTGTACAAACTTTAGGCTTTTTGTCTCTGATTCACTAAATACATCATCTAACCTGATTATTACCAAAAAAAAATTGGCCAGTAGACGTCAGGGGTTAAGCTAACTCCCTTGTTGTCATAGTCTTCTCCAACTGACGTCGTCCATCAGTCTGTCTCCGTCTGTAACCATCAGACCCCTGACCGAGCTAGATGACACTTACACCACAGAACCTTTGGATCTATGCGATTTGCGCTGTGACAGACAGATATGTAGGTCAAAGATCATAATTTGAATATTTCAAGACTTTTTTTCTCTTATTCTCCAGGAAAAGGTGTGCAAAGTCTCTCATACCACACCAGCTGGGGGAGCTCTCAAGTTAACTTGCCAGTATTTTTATTTGTAGATAATAGAGCCCAGAAGACCTTACCACCAACCAGAACCGCAGGTGCCAATACCCACGTCACATCCCGTACCACGAGGGATGTCAGGACAGGGACGTACGGAGTATGGGAGCGAGCCTTGGACCAAGATGTACCCTTCAAGCCAGGAGGCCTTCTATACATACAAAACAGAGTCAAGTGAGCTTGAAGCGGCGCAAAAGAGGTAAGGGAGACCTCAGGGCCCTATTACACAAAAGTAAGTTTGAACCCTTCAAGAGACAAAGCAAGCCATTTGGAATAGTGGGTGATTTTTGGGGCTTTTGTAATTGCCTGCCTATGTGATTAGCAAGTAGATGTCTCTAAATTGGAAGGGTTTTAGTTGAGTGAATATTTTTTTCAAAATTTTACAATATATTATAAATAATTTTTATTTGGGAAAAAAATAAATATGCAGCATAATAAATCCAATTGAAACAAGTTGAGTGGATTTTCATGTAAATTACCAAAAACCTATTTTTTCAATTAAAATAAAAACACCGATTGTGTTATAGCGATGTATGTCAACTGAATGTACTATGCTATAGTACAATGTGTAGTTAGTTGAAATAAATATTACATTTCAAATGCATTTCATAAACAAATCACAATATAAACAAAGCACACAAATAATAAAGGCATTTTATAAAAACACCTCAAGTGTAGCCTGCAGAGAAACACCACAGCTGGTTGACATCCCTTGATTAAGATGTGAAGCCATGATGTTTGTGTATGGTTGGCTAAGTTGCAACTATCGAAACATGCTGAATTAGATTCACAACAGTGACAACATGAATCAAAAGTGGCATCGTGGCCACCTACCATGTAAAGAGCCTATTCACCCTGTTGTGAATCAAGTAGTTGAAGCGGAGCGTTTTGCAGGCTGCCGATCATTGAAAAATATCTGCGTCATCACTGTCATATTGAAAAAGAGGGTGTGCCCATGATTCTGCAGTATGTTTTTGTCATCTGAAAAACACAGCTTTTTTGCAAGCGTTGTATTTTGAAGAAGTGTACAAGTAGGGAAATACCAAGTATTGTGAGTCATCACCTGTTGTCTTGCAAAAGACACGTTTGTTTTGAAAAAGATGGCTGTAGCTTGATGAGGAGGTCATAGTCGTAGTAATGACCAGGTATTATATGTCGTACTTGATGTCGCACAATGTTCGACTAATGGTAATGTGATTGGGACTGAATTTTGTACAGTGGGTTGTTGAATGCAAGATCAGCTCTGTCATTCACTCGCACTTCATTATTTGAGAAATGAAGAAACGCATGACAGTAATCGAAACGAGTTTCGGGCATTACGTGCACTAATGTGGGGGTTTGTAGCCAAAAAGATAAGTTGAAGAGAATATATACTTTCAGGGCCTCATTTCTGGGGGAAATACCCATTGCTTTTTCCAATACAGGCATGTATGTATGGCACTTCATATTTGGATTTGCCAACAACTGCGCTGCATACAGATTGGTCTATTAAACACCATAATGTCAATCATACCATCAGTGAAAAATTCACTAAAAAATCGTATTCCGTAGGGGGCTGCAATCTATCGCCTTAGGATGCTTGTGGTATATCACACGCATGCTGAACAATTTCACCTGCCATGCCTACTGCCATGACCGCGATAGCAGTCCACGGGGGCCAGCCAGAGTATTCATCGCGATCGCCCAAATCACCATCGGAATCATACTCAATCGCCTACGCTATCAACAGCTATTTCGCCATCAGAACACTGTCGTATCATAACCGATATCCTCCTCATCAAGCCCAAAAAAATTCACTATCGCTATCACTATCCCCGTCTGCAAACATGCGATTGAGTTCATCCATTTCGTTCGTTGTTGTTGTACCAGTCACAGGTTTTTTTAGAAACCGTTAATGGCAGTCGTTTCAAGGTCATGCAGGAG
>JAMKCH010032561.1:0-16551 GCA_023653785.1 Ophioderma brevispina
GTATAAGAAAAAAGCTATATACTATTATTTTTCTCATTTTCCATATGAAATCTTAGGGCTAAAGGATGTTTGGTTTGGATGTTATGAGCGAAAATATGCTCCATTTTGGTCGACCAATATTAATTTTACATAGTACTCTATGTGGATTACAAAATCATGTTTTAGCCCTCACTTCAAAACGTGTTGAAATATCGGCGCGAAACTTTACAGATGGGGTGAAGACCAATCTATCAAGATGAAAAAATTATAGACTTAAAAGCGGGTCATCCCCCTTTAAATGATACCAAACGTCGATGCCAACCAGGGTTAGCTTTGTTCCGAGGTCCGACTATTCTGGGTGCCAATAGAAACACTGCCAAAGAAGCCCTCTATGGTGAATTGGGTTGGGACTATAGTTCACAGACGCAGTCTAATCACAGGATCAAATATTTTAACTGCATTCTCAATATGGAGGAAACTAGGTTCCCAAAATTATTATTCAATGACCTGTTTAACATCTTTCAAGCTAATGACAAAAAAACTGCAATGGAAATGGTTGACACATGTCCGAAACACACTTGTTTCAAGTGGATTGGATCATATTTTTTCAACCAACCAACCACACAACAGTAACTGGGTTAAGGTTTTCCTGAATTTCCACAATGACCTAAACAACCATATATGGTTTGAGAGAGCACTGAAAAAGAAAACCCTTGCGACCTATTGCAAATTTAAATGTACTCCATCATTTGAAAATTATTTGTTAGAATCCTACAGATTTCTACGACAGTTCTCTCCAATTTAAGGCTCGAACAAACACATTACCACTCGAACACAACATTAAATCGTGGTCTCCCAATAATACGGGCAAATGTAAACTATGTAAAGATGACTTAGAAGACACAAATCACTTCATGTTCAAATGTAGTGCACTTACTGATATCAGAGAGGATGAAATGAATAATCTTAAAAATGACCTCGCAACTCACAATTTCACTATGTTTTGGTATTGGTTTAGATACAGTAGTGATGAAGTTAAATATTTTCTCATGCTTGAAAACTTGTTTGTTGTTGACAATGATTTAAGGTCGTATATTTGATACAAATTCTAAGAACTACATCAAACGTGTATGGAAACACAGATCAGAAGGTTACTATCAGAGTTGCTCAGTTACATATAGTCCTATCAAATGTGTTCTCTTTTGCCAGAATCTAATTTTTGTTATTTTAAATTGCATATGTCTTTCTCCAACTACAAACCACACATTCAGCTATATGCTAGACAACATTAACTATTTATTTCACTTGTGTTTAGTATTTGTACGCTATTATCTTCAGTGTCCATTAACTAAACACTAGTTAGTGCTTGTTTCAGCTTGGAACTGCTGAATAAAGTGATTCGTAGTAGGTTATTGTATTTTTTTAAATGTAATTTTCTTTGTATACTGTTGCTTTGCCTTGTAATTTGTATTTGGACGCACCATCAGTGTGATGAGTGCCATTGTTATATAAACTATAAACTATAGCCAGTTTGTGATTGAACCATACTTGTGCGAACTGCGAAGTCCTATATATATTCTTGAAATAAAGCTACAACAGGTTCTTGATATGGTGAAACATTGGACGAATCATTTTCCTCTCCCAAAATTATACATTACTCCTTTCCATGTCCCCTTGGAGTTAATATTTCTCGGTCCATAAGTGGTGACAAAGCCGAGCAATACTGACACTTATCGCTTAACTGAGTGCACGTGGCCACTGAATCTGATAATATTGCAGTAGTTTGCTTGGCTCTGTAAAATATGTAAATATATATTAATAATCAGTTTTTAACATCATGACGTCATGCAAGCTACCTTTTCGCGATTCTTTGGCTTTTAAAAGTGCGTTTTACCTTGCGGGGTACGGACTTGGCTGAGCCTTTGCCTGTGTGGAATTAACATGGATATGGCGGGAATACAGACAACCGTCGAACAGATAACGAATGTATCTACACTCAATGAAACCGTCGAATCAACATATCCCCGAAATTTGGGTTCTATTATTGGCCCGCTGAATGTGAAACTCAGCTATGGTCAGCATTTGATACTAGCGATTTATCTGACTTTTACGGGTAAGTACCAGTAACGATTTTAGCATTTGATCACGTCACACGACCAATTTATGGTTTTGTACAAATGCCAAGGGCATAATTTCTTTTGGTCAAATAAATGTCTGCATTTTTTTCAAATTTAAGTCATAGCTCTTTATTGTTGAAGAGAGATCGAATAGCTTTATTATTGGAGAAAGTGGCCACTGGTTAGGGTATTTGTGGTTGTTGGATGTCCCAGTTCAAATCCCGGTCAAGCCAAATATTTTGATTTAAACAGGCGCTGAGTTATAAAAACTATTAAAATTATAACCATTCGCTTTCATGGTTTATTTAGACTTTGGCAAATAAACGATGCAAATACCTCGTCTTTTGGAGGGGACTTCAAACCTCCAGTCTCATACTCGGTGATTTTTACCTGTGCATGCCTATCGAAGTAAGTTTTGATTGGGTTATGGTGGCAACCCCTGACTGTCTCAAGTTCATTCTGGTTAGTTTCGAAGATATAGCTCTAAGCCATGCAGGGAGAACTAACAGCCGAGTCGCCAATGCCAACATATTTATTGAGCTAACCAACATCCCAATGTCACAATTGACTGTGAATAACAAAACATTGTTGTCCAGCAGGTGAAATTCGGGTTCATCCTTCATGTAAGACTCACGGAATTAGCCTAGCATGAAATATTCTATAAAAGGATCAAATGATTACTATAGTAGGATTTTTTATTCCTGTCAGTTCTTTAAAAGTTTTTGGGGCGTGTCGATGATTCCATTCGTTCTGAGAGGGGTGTATGCTTTACCACTAATTCAATAGAAATTCTATTGTGACGATGTCGGATCGATTCTAGCGCAATATAAATAAAAATGTTCCTTTCTCGACAAGACTCGAGTGCAAGGGTAAATGCAATGAATAAATTCCCAAACATTTTAAACTTAAACAAAATGAAATATATACGAATTAGTAGTGCTTATCACCAACATTTTCAGTCGTTTATTTGCTGAAAGAGGAGGAATCTCCACTCTATCAGAATCCTCCACCGTTTTTACAACCACATCAGGAAGTTATTGTTGTTGTTTTCCCGTATGATTTCTCTATATCAACAACGTGCTTACAGGCATTTTGCTGTCTTTTTTCGTCACTATTAAAAGAATATTCGAAATTCTGATGTTTAATGTTTTCACTTTTGTTTATTATTTCCAGAAAAATTTTGAGTCTTTGTCCCATCAGATATCTAAGTACTCAGTACTTAGTTTTGGTTACTCCATAACGAAACTACAATAATACGTGGCCTAATCCTCCCCAGAATAAGAGGTTACCCGTCCTCGATGTTTCATGGACTTTATCCCTCTTTGATGACTCCAACAAAGAAAACCAATAAACGTGTCTCCGGGACTGTACACAATTCTTCAAATTCAATCTGGTTATGAAGCCTTACAATTTCGTCTAAAAGGGTTCATGTAAATTGGGGTTAAAGCATCTTATTCTGTTGAACCACGTTGAGCATTTTCAGCTGTTAATACGGCTTTGTTTAATCTCAACAAATCCTCTCCAATGTGTTGTCGTATCCATCGCATATGGCGTTTACTGGCAAGGAATAAAAACATCAGACTATAGGTTGTACACTTTATTCCGTAAAGTGTCTTTACCTATTCTAACTCATTTAATATTTACACCACTGACACACAGATAATCCTCTTCTACAGACTGATAACCTCTACGGAATAACTCGTACTGTATTTGCGATCAGCCTTCAAAATATTGAATAGCTCCGTCTGGAAAAGCTGCTACTACTGCTGGTCATTCCAGGCATGTCAAAACAACTCTAATAATTACGATTGAAAACCAAAATATAAACATCAACAAAAATGATTATAAGTTTTGAATCTTTTAGTTCCCTTTTTGGTTTTATCTTCGTTTTAATAAGTGTAACTACAGTAGGATGTATAAATTAGTAATTTATTGTGTGTGTATGTCCTTTCTTAACTCCTCAAAGGAGTTGTCCTTCATTTAATCTCAAGGAGTGGAAATTCCCTCTTTTTGTAGAAATTTAGCTCTTTTAAAATGCTAACTCAGAGATTTCGAATATGCACACTACAAAAAGGGTCATTTCACACGTTTTTGACTACAAAAGTGGTCAACGTTTTAACCCCATTTTTAGTCGATGCATATAGTTAACTCTAAACGTTGTTGAAAATATTTTTTACGGTGTAACTTTTTTGTGTAGTAATTAAAAATAGTCATCTAGAACTACAGATAGTCATCTAAAATGCTTAAAAGTTAGAGATGAATCGGATTTTTTTATTTCATGCAGTAAACATTTATATACAGTACAGCAGTGCCATAGGATACTGTGTATAACAAAAATTCCGGTGTGAAAGTAACTATAGTCCGGCGGGAGCCATAGTCCGGGCTCCATAGACGATAACGGAATAAAGCGTGAAGCTAATGTTGAGTGAGTCAACTGATTCGAGTGCCCTATTCTTCACCGTTGTAGCCGGACTATGATTACGGCGGACAATAATTACTTCTACACCAGATCCGGAATTTTATAACAAGTTGTGATTTCTATATGAAGGAATTCGATTTGAGCTTAGTTATTTCACACAGTGATTAGTATATGGACAAGTATTATGTATATGCAAAAACACGATTTATTTGAAAATTGAGTGCGCCCTCATCGGGAAATCTCTGAGTCAGCCTTTAAAGTAAAGACCACTCATCTTGGAGTGGTTTTCAAGTGTTAAGGGTGAAACTTTCAGCGTATAGCATAACAATCTACTGGCCATTATTGTCATGTGTATACATAATAGATTCCATTTTCGTCTGAACTTCACATTTCCGGTACTCTTTTTGTCTTCTGATTTTATCTGTTGGTAAGTACGGAAAGAGGGATAGTGAGATTGCCGCCCTTATGCAACTTAATGAAATCTAAGATAAGTTGGCTTGATGCCATCCGCGCTGTCATTCTTGAGATGTGCTTAAAATACGTCTACACACTTCTACACTACTCACTTAAGGTTACACAGAATGAGTATTATTGAGTAGCCGTATCGTGCGCGAGCGCGCACACACAGTCAAATAAGACTTGGTTTAACTTTTTAAATCAATATTTCTATTATTTCACCAAAATCGTAGTTTAATTAAAAATGGCGGTCACACATTGGAGCCTAAATTCAAGATGGCTGCCGCGCGCAGGAAAAAGCTGTTTACAGTGCAAACCATGGGTTTCGTTGATTTTCTAAAACTTTGAACCCTTAACATATCCAACCCTACATTTTGTTGTTGTAAATGTCAATGTACATGATATCAAAATGGCTGCCATATACAAAATGGCTGCCAAATTAAATATGATTTTGATATGTTAAAGGTAGTATTGATTTTGTATGTGTCATGGTAACTGATAAGATTTAATCAACATTCTAAAACATTAATTGGTGTCTTGGTATGGTTAAACATTTTACATTATTGTCTGTGTGTATCACATAAACAAGATGGCTGTCATGGCTGCCACTATCAATTTAATAACATGCATTAAATGTACTGCTGATTTTCTTTGTCAAGTTGTACCTCACAAGTTTTATTGCCATTCTACCAGGTAACGTTTTATGTGCTGTCTTGTGCTTTCAATGTATAATTTCTAATAATGTTGTCATATTCAAAATAGCTGCTATTGTCACTTTGTTAGGAGCGCCTAATTCATGTTTACAATGGACCTAAATACCAGAAAATGGATGTGGTCATGTGAGGCATTACTATTAAAAATTACCAAAGTATTTTTGGATTGTTTAATTCATTCATTTACTCATTCGTTCTTCATTTTGTTATTTCTGATAACTTGTAGAACCTTCATAGACTCTAGCTAGAGTTTTAGTGTTAGTGATGGTGTAATAATCAGATACAAACAATCTAACTATCTATCTCCATACATACATGAAGAAGCTGATAGCAGGCTTCTACTTCATGCAGTCGATGCTGCTGCTCAATGATACCAAAGGGTCATGTTGCGTACTACTGTGTACACAGACTTTTTTTTTCAGTAGTCTTGTTCAGCCAGTACAACCTTACTGAACTCTGGCTAGCATTTGGTACTGGAAAGAATCGCAGATTCATACCAGCACATACTATTTCCCAGACCCTAGGACCAGAGAACGCTTTGTCTCTGCTGATGTTTCACACCTTCAACGGTTGCATAAACCTTTTGCAACGTACCTTGGAAGAACTCCTCCTTCAGAAGATACCTTGAAAGAACTAATGGCAACAATTGAAAAATTTGTTGTCATCATGTACGACAGAACAAGCTCCTGTGAGAGTGTTGATGATGCTCGTAGAGAGTTATTTGCTCATAAAGGAAGCTCCATTGAGTTCATTCCACCTACCTCAGATGCATATCAACACACAAACAGAGCAGCATATCAGGCAGGACATTGCTGGGGGGCAAGCATTGCTGCGAGCTCCAGAGCTACCAGATTCAGCTGACTGGGATTGGAAAATTGCAGCTTCACAGTTGTGGGAACCTGTATGGACAACCTTCCAGAGGCATCAAAAGTGTGTCAAAAAATGCTGAAGTGTGGCTGTAATGTAAATATATGATGTCTTGGTAGATGCAAGTGTGTCAAGGCTTCTTCTTCTAATTGTATGCAAACACAGCGGTTCTCAAGTATGATCCAGCCAGAGATGGGTACAATGTCTGGCTGCTTCAATGAATTCTGCAAGGTCCTTGCCTGTGCATTGTTTCTCCAACATTGGGCCAGACCCAAGAAGGAGTCCATTGTCTGGAGCGCCGTTCTACAATTACAGGTAGTGTATTGATCTGCTCCAGGTAGCCCACTCTGCATGGTGAAAGATGCATTGCAGGACCATGAGAGTCAGCTACAGTGGGAGATGCTCAAAGGTCAATACAAAAGATGTTATTGGGTGATAGCACGTGTTAGTCTTTATTTCCAAAGAGACCTTTAACTCCTTAGAAACGGTCAGAGGTTGGACGTTACTTTAGAGACTCTCTATGGATTGAAGGCGGTTGGCAGCAGGTACCTGTCCAGACTTAGGTTCACATTAGATACGGGTAGCTACGCTCTTGCATCTCGTACAAACGACAGATGTTGGTGGAGCAATCCTGCCTAGGATGTCTAAGTTGTCCGTTGGAGTTGGGGAAAGACATCCTGTGAAAAGCGGCAGAGAGCATTAAATGCCTGGATCAAGTATTGGCTGGGTGACCTTTCCCACACATGGCAAGCATACTCTGCATATGCGTAGCACTGGGCAAGTGCCGTCTATCGTAGGGTATGTGGGCGAGCACCCATCTGGTGCCAGGGGTTGTTAAAGGGTTATTGCGGACTACTGGACTCTTGTTCATGAGGTGGGGTTATAAGAGAGGAGTGCGGTCCAAGGGAACTCCTAGGTAGACAGAAATTACAGTGATCCACGGGTGTTCCAGACAAGATACTTAAGCTGACGTTTGGGCTTCCGGTTGCATAATGGAAAGCACACACCTGTGTCTTAATGGATTTGCACATATGTGGTTTTCCCTATTTTAGGGAGTGAGTTCATCCAAAGCTTGGGAGAGGATTTCTTCGAACAACTAGGCGTGATATGAGTCTATAGCTCTGGGTTTAGAGGGGTCTCCCAGGTTTCAGGAAGTGCCCTAAACATGTGCTTCTCCATATCTTGGAACTGGAGAAATGAAGGAGCAATTGTAGAGCCTAAAGAAGCAATCCTGCTAGGGCGGTCAATTGAGATGTTGTCAAGGACCTAAGGCTTTATGGTTGAAGTTGTAGCAATACCGGAGTCCAGGGTGTCCATGTCCATTTGCGTTTGGCGGCATATTGGAAGGAAATTAATTTGGCCTAGCCCAGATTTTTAGCCTATAAGAGCTACATGTTTCAAAAATGGTTACTTTTCACCAAAAAATGCACGCAGGTTTTGAATTTGCCAATATGGGGGCATGACTATGAATGACGTATACCCATGCACTGTCATCACATAGATCGATATTAATGAGCTTATTTGCATATTTGCCTCCAGACGTTGTTCACAGCCAGGGGGATCTTGAAAGTTGTAACTTGCATATTTTAGAAAGGAAGTATATCTGTTTACCAACTGGTTTATTTTATGTGTGATTGTCTATGTTTAGTGCTGCGGATTGAGTGCAAATTCCTGTTACTCTACCGCCAGAACATTTGTTGGGAAAAAGTCAATATTTTTAGATTATGATTATTTTTTTTGCAAAAAAACTGTAAGATTTGTTTTAGTGTATTGGAACGTGTACACTTCAATCTGAAGGCACCCTTACAGAATATTACTCACTGATAATCTAGATACTTTTTTCGATTGTTCATTTATAAAAGCTACATGTTGTTTATCGTGTTAACTTAGATATTTCACTTTCGTTGGCAGGTATTGTCGCGACAAAACATGCAACAGGATCGTCATTTTGTGATAATCAGGATAAGGCCACCTTCAAGAAGAGAGCCATTAATATGCTGTGTTAAAAATCGTATGGTGATATGGCAATTTCATTATGTGGCTACCCAATCTTTACTACTTCCAATTACGATGCGAGTGGGTAACTGGAGTGCGGCTGTCGTATGCGGGATTATGTGTATTTTCGTCTAAGGCGTTACCATAGCAACTCATGCACATATTGCTTTCTATCGGTATATTTATGTTGCACCCCCGCCACAGCAGTAAAGTGAACATATATTTTATTCTTTCTGAAACACATTTATGAAATTGATATTGTTCTGCTTTGTGCCTGGGTCCACGCCGTGTCATCAGCTAACAGTGTCCAAGTGTATCTGTCACACTCACGGAAGATATTAATTAGTCAAACAAAGTGTCGTATGGGACTAATTCAAAATAGTCATGTAATCAGTTGTTTAATCAGTCATAATACTGGACTCATTGCTGGAAACATGTTTGCCATGCTGGAAGATAAAAGTTCCCTATTTTTCAGAGTTTTCATGATGCAAAATATTTTCATGGACCACTAATGGCACTTAAAATGATACAATTTATGATGAAGAAAAAAAATAAAAAATTGTCATTTAAATTAATTGATCTTAAAGACGACTTTATACTCACCAAATGACTAGAATTATACTCGATGCGCGCTGATATAGGAGCTGGGAAAAGTTTGGGTCATATCATTGGAAATAGGGAGAAAGGCATTTTAGCCTATCCAAGATTCGCTTCGCGCCTTACAATAGAAAGTGATTTGAAGTACAAAACTTAATTCGTTTACTGTACTTTCTGAATGAGCTTGGTTCAGTTTTAATACAATCGATTTAGAAGCATTCACACCACTTCACTGAACACGGTGTTAGGAATTAAAGCTTTCTGTGCATCAAGGCGAAATCTCATGCTGATATAAGTGTTTAAAGGTGTTAAGAATTTGAGTGCAAAGGTGTTTAAGAATATGGTATTAGGAATTACGAATTAAATTGATTTTTTTCTTTTTGGAAGTAAGCATGGAAAATAAAAAATTTTTACAGTATGGTACTATCAACTGCTTACTGACTCATGGGCAGTTAAAGAGCATTGGTCAATTTCGATTTGTGTTTGAGTGTCTTATGTGTTTGGCCAAGTTTTAATTTCCAAATTTATCCAACGTGCTTCAACTACTAAGAACTACATTGGACCACTATGGTGGCTATGATACTGTATTAGTCGTCTTATTATGTTTAGTTAACGATGAAAGTATTGATGGCCTATAAATGGGGGACAGCGCAAAAACCATGTTACCATCAAAGAGGCTAATCTAGATAGAAAGGCACAACGTTACGTAATCTTTAGAAATTCCCACCGGTCTCGCATGTTTTGGACCACAAAGAAAAAACATAGAGTTACAACAATAGAAAGCAATGGCTGCCTCCGCGTCTTCCACATTCTGTGGGTGCCTCTTTGCATAATCCACTACGGTAGTATACAAAATTACTGTATGTGTTAGAGGTGGCAGGGTAATAATAGTGACCTGGATCTTGTGCCGATACTCTTTTTGGCTCATAAGGCATGCGCGCTTTAGGTGAAAGATGTATTCAGGAGGCGGTTTATTTAAAACAAAAAAAATCAAGACGACGGGATGTGTTAATTCTTCGTTTGTGGCAATGGGTAGGACCAAATTTAACCACCCATAGCACCCAACACCAAACAATGTATTTTTGGCGGATGTGTATCGAATCTGACATTAGTGTGTCTACACGCACCAAAACTGATACTTAGTCAGGGCATATTCCAAAAATGTCAGGCCCAGCCCGGACGATGGTTTGAAATGAGTTTCACACCATTGGTTAACCATATCAGGATCAATAAGGCACCTGCCTTATACAGGTGGTAGTTTTACCTTTTACAGGACAATACTTCACCAGTGACCCGCTATGTCCTGACCACTGCACCGTCGTGTTGACAATAGAACACACAGAATTAAGAACGCACGGACTAGGAGTGAGCAAGTTTAAGTGCTGGCGCCCTCACAAACATATCTCACACGTAAAAAAGTCAGGTTGGGTCCATATAGCGCGAACGAGTAGAGTGGGTCAAGCACAAAATGACGAATTTAAGTACCATTGGTCATTTGCAATTTAGTCTTTGCAATTTGTAATAAAAGAGTCCTATTTTAAGTTGTAGAAATATTTGTAATTATGAAATAATCCAAAATCTTTTAAAAAACAAAGTTAGTTCATTTCAAACCACTTTTTAGCACAATATTTTGTGGGATTATAAAAAATAATGTGCATGACTAAAATTCAATTAGTCATAAGGACACTTTTTGACTAATAATATTCTCAGTGCATAGCGGCGGTAGTGATTGGTGTCTTATGGTTTGTGCAAATGAACATATTGTGCAGTGTAGAGCTGGTCGAAACTTTAAATAATAGCATACAATAAATAAAATATTTGATATTTAAGATCGATTCCAAATGATAAACAACAGCATTTTTTTATTACCTTGCGATATTTCCTTTACAGAACAATAAACATGTAACAAAACTCAACATGTAAAAAAACTCCAAAAGTGTTCTAGAAATGTATTACTTTATGAATATGAAACTCTCCGATGTGGTAAAAGGTGTTGAAATATTGCAGATTAGCAAACACTAATTTAAAATAAAATTTGAATAGTTTTTAAAAATTTATAATTAGTTGATGAAATTGTGTAGAAATGAGTACAACAATACCCTCAGTAGTATAACAAGAAGCTAGCATTAAAACGGGCAATTACAAATGCAGGTTCCTTTTTTCATTATTAACCGAGGTCTAACAGCCGATTTTATTGTTATATAATTTAGTTACATATTTATTTTAGACACCTCAATGACATGGTACAAAGCTGTAAGGTGTTAAGATATATAGAAGTTATTTTAATTGGTTACTCAGTGGTTATATATCATGTCATAAACCAATCAGAGGTGCTGTAAGAAGGGCGGTTGACCTCGTGAAATTAAAAATAAGGAGTAACTTACGAGATAATACTGATATGTGAAGTAAAGTCTTAGTCAATTAGAGAATAAAGTATTGTGTTTGGCATCTGTCGTGTATCTGGTTGTGTAAATTAACACGGCAATAGAATTAGTGTAAGTAGGGAAACCGAGGCCGTCCAGGCTGGTCCTCTTAAAATCCTACAAATTCTGCAGCAGCGCAAATTGTTGCTGTTGTAATTCAGTCTACAGATCTATCTGTCGCAGATATCCATTTGTGGACCACAAACAAAAACATGAACATTGTAGCAAGTACTGAGCCACTTACTATGTTGGTCTTTTTGCTACTCGAGTTCTCCACTGCAAGCCAAGATGCTGACCAAGTTTTTGCTCATGACAGGACCTTTTATAGGATTTGACCTTTATAGGTAGTTGGCGGATATATGATATATCCATGGGATCCCCTAAAGTCGAATTTTAAAGGGATTAGCAGCGATTTTCTAATCCGAAACATCGAAAAAATCATCAAAATTCATATTTTTATATTTTTGTTACTGGCATGGATATGCGAAAATAACCTGCAAGTGGTTGGCTTGAAATCCGTGTATTAAAAGGCAAGGCAGTACTTTTTATCTGATTCTGTAATTTCTATACGTGCGTATCAAAATTCCGACTTGTGATCAAAAAAGCCTTTCTCAGTGAATATCACAATTTTTCATTTCACAATCGTGAATAATTGTGCACCATGATCGATACAGTTTGACCTCAAACACAAACATTGTTGATCTTTGTTCATTCTGTACTGGTGTAAACCACAATCAGCTGTTTAGTGCAGATTTTGAGACGCCGTTGCTGTATGTCTATTTGCGGGAGACGGTATGACAAATTTCTTCAAATACTTCATTTTTTACTATTTGGTTGGTTGTTTCTACATTAAAGCAGTTATATGGAATAGTACACACTTATTCCTGATTTATAAGTTAAAAACATGCATTCCATCCACATTTTATCGATTCTCTCGCATTATCGCTGCTAATCCCTTTAATTATGCATGTAAACATAAAGCCTTATTTCTATAAAAAGAACTGGGTAAACAAATCCCATTTCTTCATTCTTCATTTTAAAGTAAGCAAATTTGGGACAAAATGTAATTTTTAAAAAATAAGATTATTAGGTAACTGAACCATTGATAAACACAAATTGGCAGTTTGATAGGCGAAAAGAAGATGTTGAGATTTTTTTTTATAAATTCAAAAATAAAATTATTTTCTACAGTAAAGTACAATAAACATCAGTACAGTATAAGAGACATATACTGGATACAATTACATCCCGCTCACTCAGTAGGCAATTCTTTCAGAATTGCCCGCACCTGTGCAGAGACTTTGGGACCCAAAACGTCGTAAGTTATTCAGGCTGTGCATCTTGAACAAATTTTATTGACGTATAGCGGATTAGAAATAAGATCTGAAAATTTAATTCCAATCACATTCTTGGCATGAAAAGTCATAAAAACACCTCCGTTGCAATCGAATGTCTACAGAAAAATGTACTTTTGAGTTATTCTGTTTCAAACACAATGCTCTTGAAGTGCACAGACTGTGATAAAAAGATACCAAGAGGGCCAAGTTTAAAAAAATACCGCAGTCACTGCCGCCAGCCATCAGTCAGGCAAATAATGGAAATTAGCATTCTCCGGCAATTTTCCAACCAATTTAAAGCGGCACTGGCAAATGGGGGTTCACAAAATATGAAATTCTTCAATTTGTTTCAAATGATGTCTAGTTCATCAGCGGACAAGATAGCTCATCAGGTAAGCGCTCGACTTCAGTGTATGCGCAACCCATGTATAGGTTGTGCGTTCGAGCCCTGTGAGATTCAGCGTCTTGTAATTCATGGATTTGAAACTAACCGCTTATTTGCCCCGATTTACCCATGCGATATTTGGGAAGCTGTCCCGGCTGCGATGGTTATCTCGATGTATGTTTGCCGATAAGGGATAGCGCTGATCCCGATATGCTGCATCCCTTGAATGAAATTATGGTTATGGTTGGGACAGAGTGATCAGCGGGCCATTTGTAAAAGCGCTTGAGGCCCAATAGCATAGGCGCTCTATAAATCTTTGCCTATTATATTATTATATATTGGAAGAATACCAATATATTTTACAATAAAAATAACATCCCAAACAAAGATAGGGGCATTACAAAGAGTCTAAAGACATACAGGTAACTTTCACCAGGGCAAGATTCCTACTCAAGTTGTAACCCAGATCTTCGGGCTACTTCATGTGTACTCTTAGCTTACTTCAAGGTACCCCTTGATGCATTATTGAATGCAGGGACTACAACTAAGAGTACTTGCGGAGTACACAAGCCACACTGGGATGGATAGCAGCTATGTTTACTTAGCAGTACCCATCCTTAGGGATGACCTCAGTTGCTGCTAGGTGACTGACAGGTCCACAATGTAAGCCATCAGTAGTGGCGTACCTCTGCAGCTACTCCACGGGAGTTCACAGGTTACTCCCCTACCGGCTGCCCAGTAGGCAGCAATGTGGGACCTAGAGGGGGCCCAACACATTCCATTGTTGTTTACCACTTTCTGATCATTTTCAGCTTAGGAACATCTATTTGAGTTGAGCATTCACCCAAAACCCCTATATATGACATTTTGTGTAAAAAACACATAACATATGTGACCAAATTTAAATAATGGATTACAATTACTAAAATAATCACACCAGAGCTCAAAGCTCATTGCATGGGATACCCATGCAGGTACTCCCCATGGGGTGATAGTGGTTAAGCTACTGAATGTGTACCAGGTGGATGAGTACCCCACGTTTTGCGGCCGGCGATGTGGCACCCATGAGAGTGGGTACTTAAACAGCTTACTTCACAGGTTACTCCATGAGAAGTTGATTGTGTTTGTACGCTACTTTTTTTAAAAACTCAATCAAGAAATGTGTTATTACATGAATATTACAACTCGACACATTTATTAAAACACAAAATCACAGACCGGTCAAAACAAGGTGGATGCCGTGGGAATCAATCCGGCGTGCTCCGGAGGATTTGATTATAAAATCGTTCTGTTTTTACCCATAAGGTAGGGCCTTAAATCATTTCAGGAGAGCGCTACTAATTTATATAAAATGTTTAGACCATGCAAAAATATAAATTTTGAAAAATTTGAAAGTTGTGGTTTATAGCAGTCTTAAACATGAAAACCAAGTTGCCAATTTTGGATTTATAGCAGAGGCGCCCTCGTACATTTTTCAAAAATTGGGGGGGGGGGGGGCCAGCCCTTCTCACCTTATTTGTGCCACTATAATAAAATCAAGAGATAGTCAACCATAAAAATCAAATGCCGCCGTGGGAGGTATTTTGCCCTAAGGGGGGTATTTTACAAATAAGATATGCTACGCGAGTGTTTTTAGTTTAAACAAGGTTATCTGAATTCTTTCCTGCTTTCATGCATACTCGTGTGCGTGCAGATGTACACATGTACCCATCCACACACACACAAATGGGCAATTAAGCTTTCGATTGACCTCCTTTTAAAAGGTCAGCTTTAGAGCTGGATCACACACACGCGTTAAATTATAATTAGTAATCTATTTAATTTTCCTCTACACGAATGTGTCGTTACTACATTTAACCAAATTAATATATTATTTTTTTGTCTCCTAGGGCCAAAAAACTAAACGCCGCGCTTTACTGCCATTATCTTGGGCAAAAATATGGGTATGTTCATTCGTGTGACGGCTGAAACCTCTGTTGGCTGGAGCATGTCATTTTAGAACCGTTTGAACCTCGTGTTCTATCAATGTGCCAAGTAAAGATACAGGAAATGCGATCTACATGTGGTTGTCATGTCTTACTTTCTTTTAATTCATTCCATTGGGCGTATTATGACAGTTATGCCCACGTTTTATACACTATAGGGTGTGAATCTCGTTAAACCAGCACCGGAAAGACGCACGAAGGGAAACCTGTTTGCAACCCAAAACTCGCAAAGAAGAGACTAAGATTGACATCCATGTCACAAATATTCTTTTATAGCCCGTATTCAATAGGACGTCAGCCACCAGACAGTTGGTGGGACAAGGGCATACATCCGGGACTACAATACATTCATCGCTGTCAATCGCTCCAGTTTTTAGCGATTTGCACAGGGCTCATTGACAGGCTGAATGTATTGTAGTACAGGAGATGAGTCTATCTTGTCCACCAACATGGCTGGCTATACGGTCTATAGACATTTTTTTCTGAACTTCTCAATCGGTAATTAAAGGTGAAACCCGCACATTCGTCGCCACGCATCACATGCTGTCCTATCTGAAATTATCACTGTTTTTTAGATATTTTGGCATAGTAATGTGTATTGATATGTACACGACCAGTACACCAATTCCAAAACTAAATATGGTCAAATAGTGAGGAGATCCCTCGTTTACCCTGATCGGAAAGATGGTTACTACCCCTACGTTTTCCTTATGAAAATCCGATTACTATAAATTTGATTTGATTACCAAACAGCTAGAGGTTCCCTTTCCTATATTACCCCAAGGCTTGAGTTGCGGGCTATTTGGAAATTAAATGGTGTTCACCACGTGCGGGTTATTTGCCTAAAAACTTTTGAACAAGGGTTTAGGAGATCAATTATGTCTTATAGGTCACAAAAATAACCCAATTGTAGAAGTGGGGTCCCCCAATTTTCAATGTTTTCATCACATTTTTGCAATGTTAAAATGTACTGAGATGGTTAAAATCTGTATTTAACGTTATGATTTCAGAAGAATCGAAATAAGCTTGTACCATTTTATTTGGCAAACTCAGAATTTCTTTACATTTATTTGGCAATATTTTATTTGGCTTATTTTTTATGAAAATGAAGCAGTGAATGGACACATTAAAATCATTGGTTTTAATGTGAGAGTGTTGTTAAGAACCAGTCTATTCTTAGTAGGTCATGAATTGAAACTCAAAAATGGTGAAAAATTCCCTGATTTGCATAGCCATAGCCCATAGAAAAACTTAAAGACACTATCAGTGATTAACCCG
>JAMKCH010032562.1:0-29501 GCA_023653785.1 Ophioderma brevispina
ATGCAACACGGAAGATAGGTCTACACTGTATTTTGTGTAATACTGTGGAACGAATTGCATTGATAAAAGTATGAAAAATAATGAATAAAGAAGAATTGTATTTGTCCAAGTGCCGTCGACCCAACAGATAAGACCAATTGTATGTTCCAAGGATGAAATTTAATGACCAATATATGAAATGCAGTGGTCATACTCTGAAATACAATATTTATTGACGAAATTTATTTCACGAGATGCACAATCCAATTTTCTAAGACGAATTATAACTTAACCAGATGTGAAATACAATGCAAATAGTGTTAAATAAACCGAGAAAACCTATAATATTTAGAAATGTGTTTAATTTGTAATCATTGTTTTTACCGTGCGAGCCTGGTCATGCCGATTTGGGCGGTATACGCACAGCACTATCGCCCTTAAGAAGATGTTGGTGTTATCACGTATATTAAAGCTATACCATATGACTAGCTTTAAGCCAAGTTTCAATCCGTGGATGAAATATCACATCCTAGATATAGCAAAATAAACATTAGACTTAACCTGTCACCAAATCGGTTTCAAATGATATACCTTTCGTTTGTTTGACAGTAATTTATCCCTTCATTCACATCGAGAAAGAACATGTAAGGGATGATTGGGAGTACCAGTGATAGTTCCAATGCATAACATGCATAAGCAAAAGGCACAAGGACTATATGGAAATAAAGATATGATTTTTCTGTATTTTTTACCAAATAGTGTTTATGAGATATTTGCAGATATAAACAATAAATAAGTACACTGTCACTGTTAAAATGTTCATTAAAAAAACGTCGTTTTAACTGCCAATTAATGGGGCTCACGAAAGTTAAAACGACATGTTTTTTACAGTTGAATTTGCACGTTTCGAGTTCCGGCTGACGGTTAAACGACGTGTAGACCGTGATGGTTATCATTCTTGTTCCTCATATTGGTTATGTAAACTCTACGCAACCAATCGTCATGACCACTTTGCTTAAAAATGTATTTCTTATGAACCACCAGTTATATCTATACCTTCCGCATCTTCCTCCTGCTCCCCCTCCTTGAAATAAAAATTTAGTTAGCTATTTTTGAACTTCAGAAAAAAGTTGAGTAGCATTGCCAAGCTAAAAAAAAATAATAAATTGACGATGACTATCGTCTGTGAAGCATGCACAAAGTTCTTGTGGAGACAAAGACCTCCGTTTTTGGTCCTGGAACTAGACATTTCCGAGGCGACATATAGACTTGTGGAGTGAAGCGACTACCTGAACTTGTTATATTCCAAGCTACTGTAAAATTTTTATGACGTCAAGATACCCAAGAACCCTTAGCTAGTGAACTAAGGAAATATTAGACTTAGTTACGTCTACAGTCATGGAATAAAATAGTTGGTACACTCGATGCAATATATTGGAACCATCCCCATTTTCACAACTGAGATCGGAATTGGGTAAGTCATTGTTCATTAGAAAGCAAATTGATGTCCTCCTTTACCCAAGGGGTGGCGGCCAAGCCTCTTTCATTACAATAGCAACACACCAAAATGTCAAAAGAATTACAGCAGTCCGGAGTGCAAACCACAGACCAATTTGGGTGCTTTGATGTGGGTCGAGCATGGATGTGGTTTTTTCCTGAAACCCACATACGGACCAACACCCATCGTCCTCGTTCGTGTTATTCATACAAAAAATTTCAGAAATAACCCTTACATGGAGTTGGATTCCTTCCTCTCCAACGGTTTTTGGAATCAGAAAATATTCCCTTACAACATATAAAAATTCAGAATTGTTCGTCAAGAGTTCTCTTTTACGTGTAAACCAATGCGACGTCCTGAACTTTGGATTATTCTGGCCGCCCTCACTTCCCTGCCTTTTAACCTTTATATCCTGCTCCCCACGCCCATCACAACATGATCAATTGCTTTCGTTCCCCCTAAAATCTTACAAAGTGTTCCAACATTTTCCGTGATTATAGACCCCTGCAACAATTTCAGGTTTACCAAAAGAGTCCTTTAGTGGCGATCAGACATAGTTTATGCACCGTAGAACTTTCGTGCCAATCGACTAAGGATCTTTTTTCCTAAAGGAATATAGTGAGCCGGAGAGAAGGTGCAAGGGTATAATACAATTACGCCATAATTATTGTCCTCGACCGTAGTAAAGGCATTGTCCGTTTCTATTTACGTTACAGGTGGAGTCTATAGCTAATTTCTGCAATGCAACATTTAGTCAATGTCCAGAAGGTAAGGGGAAAAATGGTTAATATAATATCAATTTTGTCTTCCTCTTTGTATTTTGTTAAAATTTTATCAAATTATTTAGGGTTTATGTTACAAGTTTTAAACACAACAAAGAGTTTACAATTGAAAAAATAACACAGTAAAGGAACAGTACGATAAACACTTTAACACCAAAAAATGCTTATCGAAAAACATAATTGTTTATCCAAACACATTATATTTCTTAAACATAATGTTTAATTCATTAAAGGTGCAACGAGAGATTTTGAGGCAACCAAATATTGTGTCATAATAGTCATTTCATATAGATTAGACACTCAATAGGTTTCATACCTTGTATTTCACTATAGAAATGTCTTAAAAGAGAGAAAACAAGTGATTTAGATTTGCTTATATTTCAATATAAAACATAGGCTGAATTTCGTATTTGCTCCTATACGAAATTAGAAATTTCACAATTTTTGTACCAAAGAAACATTTCTCAGCTTAATCCTTTCAGATGGGGATATTTTTATGTAAAGCTTTACATCAGGGCAAAAATCAGTACTTTCGATTTTTAGGGACACCTGATATGTGAAATCTCTCGTTGCACCTTTAAAGAACATTAAATTGACTAATGTATTAATATGTAAAACAATATAAACACTTTGATTTGCAGTGAGAGAAATGTATCATATAGTATTTCAACAAATTACCTATATGTCAATAACATAACAATATCTTGACCAATGAATAAAACCATTACTGTTTAGTAACAAATGTTCTTAATCTATTATTTTCTTTAATAATTAGTTAAACTAATCTGAACAGCAAATGTACTTTATTTAAAATTATGGCTGATAACTTAATACAACTTACAAGAAACAAAAATATAGCATATGGCCCCGTGCTTCAACTCTGAACGATGTATCCATTTTGACCGTTATAGTGACTCCAAAACTCTATCGTCAAACTTGATAACCAACCCTTAGCCTATATGTAACGCCAGGGTTTTATGTTGAAATTTTTGAGGGAGGGACATTTTTGGGATAGGTGGCAATGCCATACGGGGTTAAGTCAGATGTGGGCGGGAAACCCTAAAATGTTTCAGGGGAAAGTCGAAAATGCCTCACAGGGTAAGAATTGGAGGTGTTGTAAATGTGTAAATGTATAATGACATGAATAACATAGGTTTCATGAAGCATTACTGAACTTGATTATGACTAAGACTGTGTTTAAAAAGATGATATTTTTACAAACTTATGGGGTCAAATCTTGGACATTGGAAATTTCTTTCCCAGAAATGGTGACTTGTGCAAGATTGTTAGGAAGGACCGTGCAATTTTGGTCAGATATGGTTCACAATCTCAACTCTCGCGTTTACAGTGAGTTCTAGTATGGTACACAACTAATTTAAAATTGTGGGTTTGTGTATCATATCATACAATAAATGTTCCTTTTGTGATTCTAGCACTTTCTATGTTGTTTATGGTTCACTAGACATCCTTGAGAAAAGATTATTCCCAAAAATTCACTTAATTTTGATCATGACTTTGGGTGTAATGGCAAATCTTCTTAATGACGGCCATCGCAGTGTTTCATGACCATTTTAAAAACAAAGATTTCAAATTTGTTGTAGAGACAATTGAATCTACACATCATATGAGGCACATGAAATACTTAGCTTCTGATGGCATTGTTTTAAGGGGGATGAGATGGCGGAAGAGGCTGTGGATGAGGAAATACCCCCCTTTAACATCGGGGGGGGGGGGGTTCTCAACTTTGGTTTGGGTAGGGACGTGGCCTCCTCCGCAACTCTGGAAGTAGGACCCATAGCTATACCATTTTTTTGCCAAAAAAGGGACCCATAGCTATACCAGAGATGCAAATTTTGGGCCAAATTTGCCATTTTCACTGCAAAATTTTGACATTTTAAGCAAATTTAGACAATTTGGCTTCAGATTGAGGAAATTTGACTAATTTTCCAACAATTTTTAGAAAATTTTGTTTCCCATTGAGAAAATGTGACTAATTTTACAACAAATTTCAGAAAATTTTGAAAAAAAACCACCCATTACTATACCAAAATTGGCATGAAAAAAGGGTAATTGATATACCAGAAGGCTGAAAATGGGACGATGTCTGTGGCACGTCCCTGTATGGTAATTTGTGTTGAGAACCCCCCCCCCCCCCCGGTTAACATCCGAATTCTTATTTCTTACAACACTCTCTCAAGTAATGTGTACTGCTACAATGGTATAGAAAGTAAGGCTACACCTCAATCAAGTTCTATCTCATCCATGCCAAGATACCATCATCATTACTTATTAAATCACCGACATGCCATGTCAAGGTGGCATGGACCACCAACATGTTCATGGCAAGATAACATGGACTTCCAACATGCCTACTCCAAGATGGCATGCATCACCAACATGCCAATGTCAAGATGGCACAGATCACCAACATGCTCATGGCAAAATGGCATGCATCACCAACATGCTCATGTCAAGATGGCATGGATCACCAACATGCTCATGTCAAGATGGCATGGATCACCAAAATAACCAAGTCAAGATGGCATCGATCACTAATATACTCCCTTTGGAGAGGGTAAGCCAAGCTAAGCCAGGAACGAGGTTGCAGATCAGGAAATGTCCCTTTAAAAGCTACATTCATATTTCGTATACTGCTATCATGGCCAGTATAGACAGTCAGTCTACATCTCAATCACGTTCTATCTCATCCATGCCAAGATAGCTTCATTACTCATGCATCACCAACATGCTCATGTCAAGATGGCATGGATCACCAACATGCTCATGTCAAACTGATATTAACAACATAACCTTGCCAATTGCATAAATGCTATAAATGAACATTATCAAATTGACACCACCACCATTGCACCAATGTTGAACTAACCACATAGCTATATATATTTATGATACTGGTGTCCTGTCAATTCACACCGTGTTAAATCTCAACGTCGCCATATTCAAACAGTGTTGCTATCATTACAGAAACTGTGGCAGTCATTACGTGATGACAGCATAATGCTTTGAAAGTGGCATTATGGTGGTTTGAAATGGACGTGATGGCTTGGTGGCACAAATGTTTTGTGTGGTGTTATCATCATGCCATGATAATATGTAGAAGTTTGACATGGGTAGAATGGTTGCACAAATCATGCCACTGTCTTATGTATTACCATTGTCATCATGCTATGACTATGGTAATATGGTACTTTGAAATGGGTAGAGTGCTGGCTTTTATGTCTTATGTGATAACATCACCATCCTGGATTATGGTAATACTGAAGTTTGACATGGGTACAGTGGTGGCACCAATGTCTTGTGCATTATCATCATCATGCTATGAATACATTATGGTACTTTGAAACGGGTACAGTGCTGGCACTGTCTTATGTGATAACATCATCATGGCAGATTATGGTAATATAGAAATTTGACATGGGAGAAACGGTGGCACCAATGTCTTATGCATTACCATCATTATGCCATGAATACATTAATATGGTAGCTTGACATGGGTTCAATGCTGGGAGTGTCTTATGTAATAACATCATCATGGCAGATTATGGTAATATAGAAATTTGACATTGGGGAAATGGTGGCACCAATGTCTTAAACATTACCATCATTATGCCATGATTATGGTAATATGTGGTAGCTTGACATGGGTGCAATGCTGGCACTGTCTAGTGTGATGTTATTATGCCAGGATTATGGTAATAATTGTTGACATGGATACAGTGGTGGCACCAATGACTTATGTTATACCTTCATGCTTTGAATATGGTAATATTGGTGGCACTATTGCCTCATGTGATGCCATCTTTATGCCATGAATATGGTAATATGGTTGTTTAACATGGGTACAGTGTTGGCATCAATGATTTGTGTGATACCATCACCATGCTTTTGTGGTGGCACCAATGTATTATGCGATGGCAATCCCATTGGCAAAAGTGTGATGGTGCCATTTAGGTACAGTATGGTCAAGTGAACATTGGCAATAAAAATGATAGTCAAAACTACTAGGTACTTATGTTACATTATGGTAATATGATACATTCAAACAACGATCAGACCCATATTAACTTATACAGGGCATGATGATATCATTCATTGTGTTTACCACATAGATGTCACACCATACATAGTTCATATTCAAGGCATGGTGCTGCATATTGGTGCCACCATTGCACCCATGTCAAACCACTCCATAACAATTATCATAACATGATGACGTACTGTAATACCTTGATACCATCATCACACCCACATTACCGTAAATAAAGTGACAGGAGGAGATTTTTTTAGGATATGAATTCTCTCAAATTTCACTGGATCGGTTGTAGACCACCTACCGAGAACGTTTGGAAGGTTTATTGGACAAACAGGTGCAAAAGAAAACCGCAAACCTTGTTTTGAACTTGCCTGCTATCGTAATCGTTCCCCATAGAAAACCATGCTTTGACTTTCTGTCGTGCACGACAGAAACTACTAAATCATCATCTTATTACATAAAGACGGCGTATTCGGCTTATTCACTTCAGGTGTGATCTAATACATTGGTAAGCATTCCAAATATGTAAAAAACCTAGGTTCGAGAAAAATTGGGGCGCTTCTTTCTGGAAATCTCCTCATGTCTCTTTAAAGAACTTATATCGATAATTACATTCAAGACAATGAACTGCAATGCTCTCACTAAATGAACAAGGTGCTATGATATCAATCAAGTTAACCCAAACATTGCATAAAGAAATAAATGTCAACATTTATATAGTGCCTTTCACAATGTATCAAAGCGCTTTACATTTATTCCGCTGCCACTAGAATATGTCAGCTGCCTTACAAATGCCCGAGGCATACTCATACCTTTGGGCGGCACTCAATAGACAATATTCCTAACAGCTCCCCATTTTGCACTGGGTGGAGAGAGGCAAGCAAGGTAAAGTGCCTTGCCCAGGTACACAACACATTGGCCTCAGTGGGACTCGAACCCAGGACCTGTGGGTCATGAGTCTTTTGGGTCATGAGGTGGTCGTTGTATCCACTGGACCACATGTGCCCTTCAATATTCACTGTATGTATGATGCTGTCATCATACTATGATGCCATAGTCATTAAAAGAGCTTAAACGTATAGCTTTGCCAGAGATTTAGATTTTAGCCAATTTTAACTCAAATTTGCAAATTTTTCTAATTCTTTTAACCATTTTAGTGAATTTGGGAAATTTTGGCTCCAAATTGAAGAAATTGGCCTAAATTTTCCTAAGTTGGCCTAAGTTGTGAAAAAGTGACCCATATCTATACGAAAATTGCATGAAAAAAGGTCATTCATAATACCTGAAGGGTGACAACGAGACCCATATCAGCAGAACATCCCTCATATGTCATTTGTAGTGACTACTCCCCACACGGTAAACATGTGTTTGTCTGTGCCGTCTGTCGGTGTGTTGATTAAAATTGTACTGGCTACTCTTGTATATACACATTGAACTCAATTATAACTTCATACTTTGTACAACCCTAACCCTACCATTTGGCCTTATTTGCAATATTTGTCATTATGCATCATGAGGCTCTTTTTGCAGATTTTTAGGAATTTGTCCAGTTCTCTTCTGAAACTTGGTGAAATAAATTATCAGGTAAATATTTAGAAATGAAAATGGGTCATCTAGGGTCAAAGGTCATCTAGATCAGAATATGTCATATTTATGTCCCCGAATTGCAAATCTGTGGATGGCCATAAGACACAATCATTCCCGGGCATGTACTATTTTATAAACCATGAATACATTATTTTCTTGTAATTTTACTGTTCAACTTCCAAATAAAAATCTAAATATCTCACTTTCATTCACACTCAACAGGTATTCCTGGGGTCAAAAGGTGAACCTGTCCACCTGGTCTGCCAGGAATCCCTGGCCCACCAGGTAAGCAAGCCTAACTTGTAATCAGGTGCAATGGTTTTGGGGTGTATAATAATTATAATAGGCTTTTTGATTATAGAGTGTAAAATCGTGGCGCATTGCTACAGAGCGCATAGCATTGCGCGTATGTTCAAGGGTATTAATGTTTGTAGAGATAACTTTTTGCATGGGAATTCTGAGTTTTTGTTTAGCATCAATACAAACCAAATTTAAAAGCCACAGCTGAAATTCATCCACCTGAAAACTGGATGTAAACCAAGTTGGGGGTGTCAAATATCGGAACCAATGGTTATTGCATGCAATGTTAAAGACAACTATCAGTGATTTGAAAAATTATTGAAATTTGCATGAATAGCTTCAAAATGAAGGATAAGGCTGTAGACTTCTCATAAGTTACCTTTTCCAACTGAAGATTGACAAAAAAGGGGCGAAAACGCATTGTTCCAAGATACGGATTTCCATTCAATTACTGTTGTAGTAAGTGTTCGGGACGGAACCATTAATGACTAAAATTTCAATTTTTAAGTTTTAAAATTTTCCCCAGCTCCTATAGCAGCGCGAATCGAGTATAGTTTTGTATAATGTACTTGTTCATACTGCAAAATCTGGATTTTGATGATTTGTGTGATGTCTGATTAGCAAATACACTGGATAGTGTCTTTAATGTTTCAAATTCATGCTGACATAACCCTCTGCTACTATTACTTTTTTCATGCTATCACTAGGAGCATTTTTTGCATTGAATTTGAATTTTGAACATTTGAGAAAACAATTTAATACTAATAGCTTACCGCCGATGCTGGTAAGTACGTCATTTAAAAGTACCACACTATTACTTGAACTGCATTGAAAATTATATATTTATTACTCTTTCCCTGGAGATGGTCAGCGCACGATAGTGTTTGAAAAAAAAAAACCCATGTGCGCTTGTCCGATTCGAACCGGCGACCTTCGTATTACATTACATGCACGACGCTCTAAAAATAACCGACTGATTATCAATCCATGTTCGTTAGAAGAGCGATAGATATCATCTATAGGTGTTTAGGTTCGAAAGGTGTCCTTTTCCACGCCGTCAAATGCATTGAAACTATCTTTTTACTACGTATAGTCTCTCCATCTTGATCGATTCTACGCTGTGACAACGGAGATGCAGAATGCTTGCTGGTTTGCCGTATTGTAGTTTAACGGAACGAGATGAATAGTTTGTTGGTGTCACGTTCAGGTACAAGGTCACGCGTCAGGTTATCATGTATCATTTGCTCTTCGTGGGCGACCGATATATATAAATCGACTATGGTTAATCAAGGTCTTTACCTATGCCCTCTGCCCAGAGTGCTATTATTTTTCAAAAGCCACTGTTTTATTTGCTAACAGTACAAATTTACCTTTTCCCTCTTGATCAAAAACCGACGTAGATGACGATAATCGGTTGTTTTTTCCAATGTAGGGATACTACTTTCATTTTTACCTGAATGGTTCCCCCGAAGCAAAATACTAACCATCATACCGTGACGTTCCATCAATCTTTATTTTTTTCCAAAGAATTGCCTGTTATTCCCATAAAAAATTCCTTTTTAAGATTCAACATCTGTATATTGTTTCTTTAATAATTTATTCAATTTCCCCGCATGAATTGAAAAAGCTGGGTCCATAAGTCACAAACTGAAACAAAGTCAAGCCGTCTAAATACCCTTACCGTGGACTGTAATGAGAACGGAATCCGCCGTTTTAGTTAATAGCAGGCTACAGCCACTTGCGCGCGCCTGCGGGGGTTATGCTTCCAGGGTGTCCACCTTTTTGACCCAGGGGTCCACATGGGTTGAATCAAATCCACAACTATTGCGGGGCGCCGCAAGCAAGTAATGGGGGGTGGGGCTCAAGTTTGGTTATTGACCTGCATACGAGGATCTGGAAGTAGGACCCACTATCCAATTGTCGGCTGAAAATGGGACATAGCTAGGCCTACACCGAGGATGGAGATTTTGGTAGCACACTTAACATAAATTTTCGCTCTTTTTTTCCGAAAATGACCTTTTTATAGCAGATTTTTGAAAAAAAAAAAAGTTGGCTTCATTTTTGAGAAATTGACTAATTTTTCACACAATATTTCGAAAATTTGGTTTATAGATTGATTAAATTGGGGCTATTTTCCTAATGATGTTAAAAGTTTGCTTTCAGATTGAGGAAATTGACTAATTCAAATGACATTACTTTTTAAAGACACTATCATTGATGTGCTAAATCAGCAAATCGATAAAAATCATCAAAAATCAGCTTTTAGCATTTTACGTAACCAGTTGCAGGTATCCTAACATACCCTGCAAATTGAATAAGACCAGAAACCTAATAAGACATAATCAGAGATTTTATGTCATTACTGTCCGAACGGACACTTACTACAACACGAATGAATGAGAAGCGTTCTTGGACACTGTCGTTTTTCTTCCTTTTCCTGTTTAATTTCTACATTCGAACAGCTGTACAGTCTAACTTTTACCCACCGTATCCTTCACTTTGAATGATATTCCTTCAAATTTCAAATATTTTTCAAATCACTGATAGTGTCTTTAATCTAGTATATCAGATATCTATGAATTTTACATTTTCGGGGAAGTACCTCGTGGCCGCAACGCAAGCTCTATCGGGGCCGCAAATGGCCCCGAGGGCCGCAGGTTGGACATCCCTGTGTAATCCAACCTGTTTCCTTTCTCTTTTCATCAAGTTATTCAGCTGAATTCCTTTACAGAGGTAGTCCTCAAAGTGACCTCATCTGCAATCGTAGGTCCTGTTAAGCCACATCAGTCATTTTTCCCAAATTCGAAAAGGTGCTCTCTTGTCTCTGAATTGGTAGTGTTTATTAGGTAATATCACAACACGTCTATTACTGTTTTTTGTGAAGAACATCCAATAAATACTTTTAAAAGCATCTTGAAGATGCCATTTATGACTGTTCCCAACCGAAAAAAAAATTGGGTGGGTCCCCCGACTTTTTATTAGTTTAACAGAGCATAAAATCGTCATTTCTTGACAATACGACGTTACGATTAGCCACTTATAGGGTCCTTACTACAACCATTTCCATACAACAGTGAAAAAAAATTTAACTGTGATGAAAATGGGGGCGATTTGTTCATTTTGAAGAAATTGCTGATGTGCTCAGTCAACATTCCCTGTTTGACCCACTTTTTCCACTTAAGCCCCTCTCGATATTTGTTGCAAATCCAATTAGCTAAGTGTTAATTAACACGTTTTAAGCTATAAATTGTTTTCATAACTGTAACACATCTTGTATCCACCCTTGCAGGTGTGCAAGGTCCCCCTGTTTATATATTAGTGTCATGAGCATGCTTACCAGGGACCCACAGGAGATGCAGTGGAAAGGCAATTCATATATATGATGTCCAAAGTGCATAACTCTGACAAGAATATTCAAAACAATTATACATATTGATTTGTAAAACCCACATAAAACTTCCTACCATACCAAGTTTCTAATGCCACTGAACAACAAAAAAGATTGGTACAAATATACTAGAATTCAGCTGCAGTATTAAGTTGGTATATAAATTGTTCTACAATTTAAGGTGCAACGAAGATTTGTCACATATCATGGCCCCTACAAAAATTGAAGTACGGATTTTTTGCCCTGATGTCAAGCTCCTCAAAAATAACCCCATCTTAAGGATTAAGCTTAGAATGTTTCTTTGTACAAAAAATTTGAAATTTCTATTTCGTATAGGATCAAATATAAATTCAGCCTCTTTTTTCTATTGAAATATAAGCATAATCAGAATCAATCATCAAACCGTTTTCTACCCTTTTAAGCATTTTCTGTAGCAATACAAGGTAAGAACTCATTTAGTGTCAGTCTATATGAAATTACCATTATGACCCAAATATTTGGGTGCCTCAAAAATCCTGCTCGTTGCACCTTTAATCAACAAAAATACAAGAGTATTCAAATTGGGGAATAAAATAATGATATTTGATACAACAGGATGTGTATCATCAGCCACAATCAGTCGGTCATTCGCATATTGGATATGTTTAATTTTGCTCTTAATCAAGTGCCGCCCAATTCACAATAATTATTAACAATATTGGGAAATAGTTCCTAAGCAACCCCCTTTAGTAAAATTTTACAGGATACAAAATTATTATTTTTATTATTCTTAACACAGGCGCGGATCCAGGAGGGGGCGGAGGGGGCGCGCGCCAAATCCCGTAATCTGCAAATTCTTGCAAAATCAGCCCATTTTGTCGCTCTTTTGGACCCTTTTACAGCCTTTCAGTCAGTCCCCACGGTAAATTTGACTTTTTTCAAAGCCTGGATCCTCCCATTGGCCTACACTAACAAACCCTAGACCCTAAGGCCAAGAATAGAAGAAGAATTTGTTAACAAATTGCAAACAAAAAAAACTCTTCAGGGTACATATGGAACTTCCTTTCCCAATTGTGCATGAAAATTGGCATACAACAAGGGAGTTGTAACGTACCTACCCCTCTTACACCTTATGAATTCGAACCATTCATGGAATAAGCACATTTTATCCTTTTAAGGTTTTTTGGATTCATAGTGTAGCAGAAAAAAGGGTCAATGGGTCAGGTTTTTTTCCAAGACAAGCATTTTGTTAAGCAATATTTCACTTTATTTTTGAAGAGCGCCTCCAATTTTCAAAATTTGAATATTTTTGGATAGTTTACGTTGGTATTGTCTAGGATACGATACCTGCGAACGAGAATGCTAAAAAATGCGTATTTATCCACAAATAAGCAGATTTTGGGTATTTTATAATCGGAATCCCAGATTTGGAACTTAACTGCAACGCTGGAAATGCTACGTTATGTCCGTTCATGATGAAATAGAGGTGCCACCTCGAGAAAATAACCCTCTAATTGATTTCCCTGAAATATTAAAACAACTAATGGATGAGGCGTAGACACGTACATGGCGTATTTCCCGGCTATTTCCCATTGAAGGCGTTCCAGAGCCTTTGCTTTATTATCGGGGATCCCCGATATAATGATTCTAGGTAACAAAATTCCTTCATTTGTGACACATCGACATTTTCCGAGCTTAACCATTCACAACAGTAATAGTTTTTTACTAGCCCTTAACCAAAGCCCGTGACAATCTCCAAAGTTTTGAAAAATTGGGGCGCTCTTCAAAGAAATGTGGCCGCTTGTTCTAAAATAATTGACATTTAACAGGGTACGACTATGCATTCTATTACACTCTCTCCGTGCTGGGCGACAATATTGTGTTTGAAGTTATAACACATATTCGCGACTTTTGAGATGTTTGCCAAATATTTGCAGGTATTTTGGAACCCATCTAAAAACAAAAACAACACACAACAACAAAGCAGTGGGCATAGCTATGGGGAAGCTTCCCCCCCCCCCCCCGTGGGGAATCTTGCCCCCCCCACCACCCCACCCCCCCCCCCCCCACCCCCCCCCCCCCCCCCCCCGAAAAATGAGTGATTTTCTGCACATGTGTCAATTTAGATATAAAAACCAACATAGGCCCTTCCAATTTTATTAACTAGCAACAAAACAACAATTTTAATATATGCTAATTGGCAGATTTAGAGGCGCATACGGTCCTGGCGCATTGTAATGTTCGAAATATAAAACAGGCTTTTATGCATGCACGTGGACGGTACATAAGACCCCTCCCCTTCAAATTTTATCCGACTGTGAAAAAAATTTGGGTCTATCGATCTGAAAAATTTTGGCACCCCTGGATCTTGCCCTCGCCTGAAAAATTTAGTGCACCCCCCCCCTCTACCCCCTGAAAAAAAGCTGGCTATGCCACTGCAACAAAGACTAGGGCTTGTTTGGGACTAATTTCAATGCAGTTTAGGCTGACTTTGAATATGTCCATGAAAATAAATAATTTGAAATGTTTTAAAAATTAACCCAAAAAACATAAATTGGACAAAATTAATGAGTGGTATGGAGTGCACTTGACATCCGCAGGGAGCGAGTTTAATGCTATGCACTAATGATAAAACCCTAACTGTAACCCTATCTATTACCAGAAAACACAAGCCCATACTGCTATAACTAACCCTAGCACGTGACAGACCTAATCACCATATGAGTGCAACAAATTCGTATCTACATTTTCACTGATTTTACTTACAGGAAGCATTTTTATATGTTTCATTCGTTTGTGACTTTTCTCAATGCAAATAATTCTTACACACGATAAAAATGTATGTTTTTTAAATATCTTATAAATATTTTATTTCCCACTTAAGTCCACTAGTAAAGAAGTACTTGGCTCTTAAAATGGCGTAGCTACACACATGAATTTCCCGTGTCATGCAACAGAGTCGTATCTACCAGTTACGACTTGGTTGCAATTCAATTTGAGTGCAACAACGTCATATCTCCACACCTAATTGGCCTAATTAGCCCTAATACGACTGCATAAATTGAGCCTTAAACTTCAAATATATATTAAATTTGCGTATTCAGTTACGTTTGAAATAAATTAAGTACTGGAACTGAGCATCATACTTGAGTGGAAACAGGTTGTAACTACATTTTTGATGTTTTTCAATAACAGAGGTTTTGTGTGCCGAAATTAGCATCATTTGGGTAAAAAATGATTGCTCTTTCACAAAATAATTTTGGTAGTTTTTTACTTAGCACCTTTAAAAACCATTGCTTTAACAAGAAATAAAAATGTCATATCTACATAACTATTTTTCCTGTGTCATGCAACAAAGTCGTATTACCAGTTAGACTTTGTTGCACTCAACAAGAAATTTTGAGTTGCAACAAGTCGTATCTACACCTAAATAGCCTTTTAGCTTAATCACTCTGCAATAACTTGAGACTGTCACCTGAGTATGTATATCAAATTAATCATAAGAAGACTTTTTCATATTATATAAAATACCCTCATTTTCGCCAAAAATGTCAGTTAACGACTTTGTTGCACGCACATGATCCACCTTAAAGAGTCAAATATTTGAAATTTGCAGAAATGGCTTTAAAGTAAGTCTGTAGAAATTACCCGGGGGGGGGGGGCAGTTGTATTTTTGTCTGTTTTTGCTACCATAAAGAAGTCTTTTTGTCAGTAAACAAGTAATCAATGCATTGTGTTGATAATGTAACCTTATTATCTGGCTTTGGTCATGTTGCGTTACTTCCAAATTACAATATTTTTGATGATTTTGATCTCGCGTACATCACAATTTCAGGGTTACGAAAATAAACATACCCTTTTTTCCATATTTTGCTGGTTTTGACACCCTAATCAATGTAGGCGCGTACATCGCATGTTGGAAAAAAGAGACCGTTTTTACGCGTTTTCTTGTTCACGCGTCATATCCACCTTTGAATACGAGTGGCCCCCTGGGAGAAATTATTTTTCCAATTGAAAATTGACAGAAAAGAAAGAAACTAGCAATATTCAAAGATATGAATCTCCATTTAGTTACGTGTTATAGTAAGTGTCCGTACAGACAGTAATGACTAAAATATCAAATGTTGTCCATATTGGGCTGCTTTTGGTCTTATTACTTGTAGGGTATGTTAGGAAACCTTAAGACGGCTAAGAAAAAAGGGTGCTAATGAGGTTCTAAACTTGTCCTCTATATGGAACTCTGAAAGGTTCCTCAATGAACCAAAAATAGTTCTTTAACTGCTGTATAGCACCTTTTATGGTTCTGTTAGGAACCTTTTTGGGTTCTCAGATTTTTAAGAACCATTTTTGAGGGTTCCATTCTTGAAGGTTCCATATAGAGGACAAAAAAAGGTTCTAAAGCCATATTTTTTCTTAAGAGTGTAATACAAAAATCTGATTTTTTTATGATTATTCTAAATCATTTCTTTCTTTACGCAGGGCAACCAGGGCCAAAAGGTGAACCAGGAGTGGATGGTAAACATCTTCCAGGTTCTAAAGGAGATAAAGGTGAGAATCTTACATGGCCAGAATATCCATATAAGCAGCAGAAAAAAAAAACACGGCTGTGGCCAGAAAAACAAGGTACGGCTGGCTGTGATTGCACACCCCCCACCCCAATCTAAGACACCATCAGTCAAAATTTAGCAGGGATTGGAAAAGTCCCAAATTGTTGAAAACAAATGTTCCATCCTCCCTCAATTTGCTTAAAATTGATAAATATATACTATATTCCATGCTGTTGAGACTAGCTCTCATTTATGCCAATTAAAGACACATCAGTGTTTGGAAAAATATTTTAAATTTGCAGGAATAGCTTCAAACTTGAGGATAAGTCTGTAGAATATCATAAGTTACCATTTCCAGCTGTTCAATGACAAGAAAAGGAAGAAAGGAGAAACGGCAGTGTTCCAAGATACGATCTCCATTCAATTAGCTGTTGTATGAAGTGGCCGTTCGAGACAAATAATGATCTAAAATCTCCGATTCCTGTCCTTATTAGGGTTGCTTTGCGTCTGATATTTGCCAGGGTATGTTAGGATACCCTGTACTTGTTACATATATGCAAAATACGATTTTGATGGATTTTTTCGATTTGATTGTGAGTTAGCATCACCTGATAGTGTCTTTAGTTATCAAAGAATTAAAGGACAGAGTAAAAAAGAGGATTATATTGCCCGAAGTAGATACAAGCAAAGCCTGCAATTGTAACCATTTGTTACCTAATTAAAATGATTGTTGAGTCTAACGGCACCCTTTGGGTCCTACCCAAAAATCTAAATTGTGATGGGGAATTATTGGAAATTCCTAGTTTTTATGATTATTTTGGCCTGAATTATGCTCCTTTGGAACATCTGCAGTTCCAGCAGACTCTTAGGGTCCTGGCGCATAAATAATTTGGAGAAATATTCTAGCCAACATTTGAATGCACCTTATGCATAGGAGCAATGGGCCAAGTATGCTTTTGGAGCAGCATTTGACTTTCTCTAGAATATTTCTGCAATGCCCAGTACATATTTACCTGATGCTCTGAGCATGTGTATTCAAATATGCTCCAGGCACATTTTTTCAAATATATGCTCCTGGAGCTATTTGACTGAAGTAGTATTCCTTCCAGAGTTATTATAGCCACAGGAGCATAGTCAACATATGCTTCTGCAAACTATATTTTTCCAGATTATTTATTGCTATAGCGACCATTAATGAGTTCTGGAACATATGCCCTTGAGCATAATTTTGGGCCCCACAAAAGATCAAAGAAGGTTACCAATGAGTTTCAAATGTTTTAGTTAAACAAAAAATTTTACCTATCCGTGTTGTCCCCGCTAACGGGGGTGGCCAGATTCACCTCACCACTCAGCATACTGCTGTTACGTTACCATCGAAGGCCACAACAAAAAAAATAAATAAAAATGACAAAAAAAATTAAAAATGTTAAATTAAATAAAACTCCAAATTTTTGATTTTTTTTTAAATTTTTTTTTTTTCATATTTTTTTTTTTAGAATTTTTTTTAGAATTTTTTTATTTTTTTTTAGAATTTTGTGAGATTTTTTTAAATTTTTTTTTAGAATTCTAATGTTTTTTTTTTTAGAATTTTTAAAAAGAGTATTTTTTTTTTAGAAAATTTTTTATATTTTTTTTAGAATTTTTTTTTCACTATGGATTTTTTTTTTGGCATCATTGGTACGGTGCGTGGTGGTGAAAAAAAAATTGGATGTAGGGAAAATAAAATTTTTCCGCTATATAAATGGGCTGGGGTTACAAAATCTGGAAAACCAGCCACGGAGTGGACGAGCGTGACTCTCTGTTTTTTTCTGCTGCTTTAGCCATGGCCCCCTGGGCCGTGCGGGGCATGGCCATACTGTAAATGCTATGCGTAATTGGCCGGGGCGGCTATGTCGCATAACTAAATTCCGGCTAAATTCGCGCGCATTTTCGTCTCAGATTAGACTGGTTCACTAACAAAAATGTGATCAGTTGCTGTTGTTGTGGATTGGGCGATGAAATGAAGTGGCATATCTTAGTTGAAGCGCTCTTTGACGTCACAATTGACCCCCTAGCTTACTAAAAAACGCACTCTTCTTCAACTCCATAGGCGTGTGAAACGAGTGTTCATAGATGACCACCCCGCGCACCTCCTTACCTTCTTACCCCCCACTACAAACCCTATTTTTCTTTTTCCCAACAAAGAAATTCCTTTTTCTCTAGACGGGTTATTACAACATGTATTGTTGATCCTACTCCTGTTATACCACGTTTTGCATTTAGTACAGGTATTGTCTAGTACGGGGTGGTATCTTTGTATAAAACAGGAGCAGTGGCGGGAGAGGCTAGTGCTCCCTGCTTCAGAACCCTGCCCAATTGCCCCCTCCCCGTCAGCCCCACTAAACTGACCGTTCGTACAGTGTCTATGGAAAAGCCCCAAATTTCCCCCGTCGTGGCAAATCGGCGCCCTTCTCCCCCCCCTCCCCCATTTGAAAAGGTCTGAACAGGACTCTAATATTTCTATGCTTTTATTTAATTGTAACTTCATCCTTTGCGGTCATTGTAGCGAAAAAAAATGGGGTACCACTAGTGGGGTTCCGTGCAAAGTCGGAAGGTTTTGTGTGGTGTGTGGGGGGGTGGTTTTGCCAACCCCGCTTGACCTTATTGTGTAACCTGGCCAAAATGGCTACTTATGTTAAGTATGAATGCTACGATAAGCAATACTGACAATTTTTTGTATACCATTCGTTATTTTTAGATTATGTGATTACTTTCTATCAATAAACGCACATTATGACTCACTAAATAATGACGTCATATTAAAACTTATATTTTTGTACTTTTATTGAGAAAGGACATGGTAGCTACACATTGATATAGCAAACAAGATGATGTTTTTCCCTTCTATTGTGACGAAACATCGGTGTTGGTGGGTAACGCCCCCCCCCCCCCCCGGCGGTCGAATTCGTACACTACACAAGAAAGGTTTCCTTTATAAGATTATTTCCCATAGAGGGCCTATGAAATTAGTACAATTTCAGATTCGCCGGGATTTATTGTGAAAATCCTTTTCTCATGAGGCACCATCTTCCTAGATCTTGGGTTTACAACCTGCCATATACCCCCCATATAACATACATATTAGACATCATGATGTCCCTATGAGAATGCCTGGTCTATATATTGTCAGCTATATTATTCTGGTGTCAATTATTTAAAGTGCTTAAGGATTTACATTGACAAAATGAGTTGATAGCTATTAATTACTCAATTATCTATTCTTTAAGTGTCCTGTTGGTGAATTTGAAATAAAGTGCTATATTTGATTTTGTTTTTTCGGGGAAAATAACTTAATTGGCAGCCTTGATTCCTATTGTTCTCTAATTTAAAAAGCAAGAAAGAAAGGGGAAGTATGGGATAAACATTTAGGCCTTACCTGGACAATGGGGCACCTAAAAATTGGGTCTTCTTGCACACCCTGGTTTAATTTGATCCAGTGTAATTGATACTTGTGGAGGGCGCCATCATAGCACGCCGCCCCTGACCGTCACACATGGCCCACATTCATGCATCATTTCTTTTTCAGTGTTAGGGGACAATGAACGTCACGGTGGCCAAACAAGACATCACAAAAGATTACTTTTTCTGTGAATGAACCTTGGATTAGGAAAATTTTTTCAGGATTGGGGCCCCGCTGGCCTTCGCGAGGGCGGAGCGCTGAACACGGAAGTTGCTGGGGGAAAGCTTTGGAATTTTAATGTTTTGGTTAAAATTGTTTAAAATTATTGGGGGGGGGGTTTCAGTTTCAGCCGACCCCGCCCCCCCCCCCCCCCCGCAATCAAATTACTGGGTTGCCAAGCCCCCCGTTGTCCCCATCCCAATCCACAACAAACAGCAAAATGATCCAATGTTCGTCTAATTTTGTGAGCTCGTCTTAATCGTGTCCAAGCACAGTGCATCTCAAATATAATCCAGCCATAGAGATGTGTAGCTTACAGCGTACGCAGCGTATGCTGCTATCTTTCCGCAAGTTCTTGGCTGTGCAATGTGCTCCACAGGAACCAAGACCTGTTCTATTGCCGTGTAGTGTCTGTTCCTGCTTCCAGGTAGCCCCACTTCTGCCAGGAAACTCCGATCGTCCCAAGGTGTGTTGGGTAGTCTATGATGCGAAAGTATGCATGCAACACTGCATTCTAAAAGCAGAACAAAACAGTAACTCTCCTCCGGCCAGTACTCCCTCCCGTGGCTGGGTCCCGGCATTTGTATCCCCAGCCATTTAATTAAGCGAAAATTTTTTTCCACTTCCCATTGTTTTTATCGTAACGACGGACTCCAAAAAAAAAAAAAATCCAAATTGAAAAAAAAATTCCAACTAAGCAAAAAAAATCCGCGGAAGAAACATTCTTAAAAAAATTCTAAAAAAAAAATAAATTCCTAAAAAAAATAAAAAAAAAAAAAATAAATAAAATTCTCACAAAAAATTAAAAAAAAAAAAAAAACAAATCTATTTTTTTTTAAAATTTAAAAAAAAATCCAAAGTTTTTTTTTAAAAATCAAATTTCAAAAAAAAAGATTGTTTTTTTTAATTTCATTTTTTGTTTTTCATTTCATTTTTTTTAAGTTTTTTGGGCGCGATGGTCAACCGTACTGGCTGTGTGAGGAATTTGAGCAAAAGATATACTTATATATTTGTTGCCAGCTCAGAAAAATTCATTCATCATTTTGGACATCCACCACTTATATTGTTTATTCTTCCCAGTGTTACCTAGGTGTAGAGAGAAGGGCAGGCAAAACCAAAGTTGTAGGAATGTCCAGCCTAGAAATAATGAACAAGTGATGCCAGTTTCTGAGATAGGATGTTTCTGGAAAGGTCTTTATTAGTGTGCTACATTCTACTAGACATTGATGACTTTTAATGGTAGCATACCAGGGAGACTGAGACGGTGATGGTGCACCTGGTGGTGGCTGGTTCCCAGTTGGAATTCCTGGACCACCTGGTCCTCCTGGACAAAAAGGTTAGTAGTTGTTGGATATTCACATTACTCCTTTGGCAACATTATGGTAATAATCACCAGTTCGTGTCACATTCTTTGAGACTTGTTACTCCCTCTGGTAGCATACCAGGGATGGTTGAGACAGTGAAACTGCACTGGTGTGATAGGTGTTCCCAATTGGAATTCTGGGCCCACCTGGTCTCCACCCAACAGTACCGACCGGGGGGCGGGGTGGGGAAGTTGCCCCCTCTGGCTGAAAAGCGGGACGATGGACCAAAATTCATTTTCATCCCCCTTTTTTCTTGGAATTTCCAACCAATTTCAGGCTAAATTTGGGCAAATTAAGTATGTGTCAATTTTCTCGCGCTAAAACACGCGCATTTTGTCAAATTCGACTTAATTGTAGCAATCGCCGGGATGATTTTAAAAATTTTGCTCCGCTCTGGCGGACGACTTGGAAATTTGTCCCTCTGGATCGACTGCCTCGTACGCCACTGCCGACCCACTACAATCCATCGACATCAGGTGACTCTAACTGCCCCCCTTTTGTGATCTAAACATGCCCATGTAGCCTAATGTCTCCAGACCTTAATGCTTCCTCAGCTGTATGTGATCAGACAAGCTACTTTGCACAGTTTGTTCAGCCAAGCAATTATAGTAGCTCAAAGAACGGCCTTGCTTGACTGCGTATACGCTCGCGATCATCTAATGAGCGATATGGGCGGGACCTATTTACTCTTTACGGGCAACTTGCTCGAAAGTCGAATGCACAATCAGCCAATCCGATTAACGCGCTGTTGTTATGGCTATGACCTGATTCGTAAAACCAATCGGACCCGCACTTCTGTGTTATGCACGATACGCACCATTTTGAGAAGCGAGGGCCGTTCTTTTGTGACAGCTACTTTAAAACATTGCACTCATCAAACCAGTCTCAAAGAACCTACTCTGCTGGCAGGACCTTCGTCCACGCTGCAGGACATAGGAACAGTCTCCCAGAAAGCGTAGTTAGAGAAATCGGCTACAGTGGCTTCCAGATCTTTTTGCATGACAAAGTCAATTTTGTATAACTTCTAATAGTACAAAATAATGATAGTCTGGACCTTGAAACTAAAAATTGTTGCCATTTTGCATTTCAAGGTCAAGACTATTATTTCTATTAAAAGTTGCAAAATTGACTTTGTCATACAGGAAAATATATATCTAGACACTTGCATCTTTAAAATCAGATAATATTAACAATATGACCTTGACTAAAAGTGCATAGCATCCTCATTTGAGCTCAAATGTATATCAAACTCTACATTTTTAGATTCTGTATGATAGCTGAGTAATTGGACATGCATAGTGATAGAGTTCTCAATTTTTTGCCTGTCCCAAAATGCCAGAATTGAAGTGGAAATCCAAGTCAAAAACATTCAGCATCTATCAGAAAACCCCAAAACACCTTAAGTCAATCAAGCTGGGCCATCCCCTTTAATGCTCTTTTCATGTTACGTATTTCAGGTGACCCAGGAGATAGAGGAGCCGATGGTAAGCCTGGCCAAGATGCACTGGAAGAAATACCACCTTGTTGTAATGGTAAGTGTGGTGAAGGTGTCTGTGGGCATTGGTAATGGGGGGGGGGAGAAAGGTGGATGGTTCCCCCTTTTACAAAGATGTGAAATGCCATGTACCTCTTTTCTGTCCCTATATGTATCATAAACAAGTTCAATGCTCATGCCCTGGTAAAAGATGCAACCACAAGCTAACAAGGTAACTGTTGGGAGAAATAAAAGTGGTAATGATTTTCATTTCTTTTGAGTGTCTCTGACTCTGAGGCCATAATTTTTAATTTAAGAAATGATTTGTAGTAGAACATACCACAGTGGTATAAGGTAACAAAAACAAGTTTATCTCAGAAGAAATTCTGAAAACAGCAAGTGCAAATGCGTTTTTTTTTATTCTGGAAAAATGCTAATGCGGGATATGTTTAACTTTTTTTTATTACATTTTTTGACCCACATTTATTTATTTTGTTGATTGTTTTTTTCTGAAATTGTTTTTAAATATTTTTTAGAGACCTAAAAAAATGCACTAAAAATGATTTAAAAGCAATGCACACAGTCTTCTGAGACAACCTTGTTCTTTTCTTGGCCAAAGTACTCAATAGAAAAAAGGTTATACACAACACAAAAATACAGAATCTGTTTCATGTGTAAAGACATAGGCTAGTCCTGGGCTCAGTTTTTTAAAACCACTGCACATAGGCAATGTTCTTTTGAGATCGGTTGCTGCCTCAAGAACAACTGACTAAATACTAAATATGCTGTGCTTATTTACATGCATGTTTCATGTGGATATGAAATATGGTAATAACAATTCTTACTACTGAAAAAAAAGTCTTTGTCAATTCCAGCTGATTCCCCAGTGGCGTAACCTGACCTTTGCAAATGGGGGGGGGGCAGAAGGGGTGCCAAGGCATTTTCTGATGGGGTGAATTTGGGTCCTTCTCCATAGACAATGTACAAAAGGTCAGTTAATTTGGGGGGCTGGTGGGGGAAATGGTTCTGAGCAGTGGGAACATGCCCCCTGCCCCCCACTGGTTACCCCACTGTGATTCCCTCATACAGTACCAATAGATTACTTAATCAAAATCAAAACTGATTTGTTTTTTGCAGTTACGTCTCCAGAAGCAGTACTTCAAGCTCTGTCTAAACTACCACATTCAAGAATAAAACAATTCAAGGGCCCTCCAGGGCCTATAGGGCCAAGGGGACTAAAAGGTCAAACTGGAATAGCTGGCCAACCTGGTGTTCAGGGCCCCATGGGACCAATGGCCCTTCCGGGCCGGTGGGCCTCCGAGGCAAAAAGGTAATCGAGCGCCGAAAAGGTAATCGTGGTCAAAGAGGTCGAACTGGGCCAGGCGGGCCACGAGACTTTATACAATTGGAACACCACCTGATGGTATAGAAAAAATATGCAAAACAATTCCTGAGAGCAAATGAAGGGACCCCAAAACCGAGAGCCCAACTGGCCCTCCTCAGTGTTTACAACCAATTATTCAACACGGCCCACAGGGCTCCAGGTCCACCAGGGACCTGTCCGGGGTATGAATGGAACCATTGGTGCCCCGGGCTGCCTGGTGCTCCAGGCCACAGGGCACATCTAGTTCACCAAAGTATGACTTCAGCATTTATGGCGAAGCCAAGCTTGACTCATTTCCAAATTTCAATTTGAATGTATGACATATGCAACAGCTCTGATTCGAACCACCAATTCATCCTAGGCCCACCTGGCGCAAGACTGGGCCCTCCAGGAAAACCTGGACCCAGAGGGGGCAAAAGGGAAATCACATAAGGCGGATGTATCATGGCCCACCAGGGCCACCTGGTTTGGTTTACTAGCCCCCAAACACGGTACCTGCTCCACAGGACCCCAGGAAATCAGGACGCGTCATATGACCACCCGGTTGAGAGGGGTCAAAGGGCGCGAACATGGAGTCGGTTAGAAAGGAGAATCAGGAGAGAAGAAGTTCTTGGGGAGATCCAGGATTGGATGTGTAAATGGATTGCCGGACCAGAGGCCCTCCAGGGCCCCACGGATCAAAAGGAAGAAAGAAACGGGGACTAAGGGAAAGGATGGATGCAGGATTTATACAGGGCCAGTAGGACATCCAAGGGCCCATGGAGCTGATGGGATTCCCGGAGTCAATGGACTTGAAAGGAAGCAAGGAGATCCAGGAACAATGGGTATGTTCTATTGTGAAATGTCTCAGTCCCATATAGCTAGGATTATTGGGGGGGTGCAAAATTTTTTAATTTTATTACTTTTTGAACTTGAAATTTTAACCTTCAACATTAACATACAAATCCTTATTACCCAAAAAGTGATATAAAAATATATTTTGAGGTTATCCTCCCTCCCCCTCCCATCCCCCCGACTACCAGCCTGGTATTATTAGTTATCGGGTGAAGCAGAACTATGATACGGGGAATTACAATGCGCGAAGCCCCATGCTTCGGCTTCACCCGGCCCCCCACAATGGGGTAAGCGCATGGTTAATTCCCCGTATCAAGCTTGCTTCACCCGATAACGAATTTATCAAACCACTAAGTCATTCAAAATTATTATTTAAAAAAAAAATGATCCGTCTTATAAAAAACAAATATTTTTGCCAGAAATAAAGTGATTTTAAACTAAAAGTTCATGTCAACGCTGTAGAAGAATGAATCCTACAGCTGTGGAAATGGATCAGGCCGAGGAGCGGTCACCGACCTCGATTAATGGTTAGTACGCCACTGAATACGCGTCCCCTGACCTGATACGAAAATATAAACGGTAGGCGGTAGCCTTTGATCTTCCTTAGTGTAGATAAGCTGTTATAACTTACGGTTTTGGAGTTTTGATGATAAACTTTATGCTATGGGGCAATGTAAAGCACATTTTAACATTGGTTTATTTGAATCATTTTGAACTTTAAATAAATAAACAAAAACGAAAAACACAAAAACACAAAGTTTTTAAAGATGCATATTAAGGCGTAGCCCCGGGGGGGGGGTGCAGCGGGGGTGCGACGCACCCCCCCAAAAATGACAAAAGTCCGCTTTATGATGTGAAGGTCCGCTTTGCTATGTTTAAGGTCCGTGTTGTTGTCAATTAAAAGTTTGCTTTAAGGGTCTGTGGTGCATGGTATATATGGAATGACTAAGCATGACTAAGCAGCTGTAACCATCGCATACGAGTCATTGTTACTATACGTTGTTTCTCAACGCTGCGACGAAAATGTTTTCTTCTCTAACCCCCTCACCGTCTTCAGAATTTGGAGAGATGATGGAAAATTTTGTGTCAAACCGGCTGAGCAGCAAGCGAGCCTGAAAATTTTTTTTTTTGGTACGCAAAAGGTCCGTTCTGGCAAAATCCGCACCCCCCCGCATAAATTCCGGGCTACGGGGCCTGTGCATATTGATTGCTTTTGACACATAAAGTGTGGTACAAGTTGTCTTTAGGGACTCCCTGATTTAATTGGAAATTTTTTGATATTGTCTACCAATGAAATGAAAAAGCATATTTTTCTGATTGTTTCCCTGAATTCAAAACTCACTGCTTTTCTTTCCGAAGATTATAGCCAAAAATCAGCTGTTTTAATTGTTAACATCAGTATCGACAGTTATCTTAGGGTATGCAGCATGAGAAAGGCTTTATGCATATTAATCACAGCCAGACTTTGTTTTGTATAAACGTGGTTGCTATGTGCGTGGCAGGCTCTCCGATCAAGTAGAGACATACACTGCAGAAAAAGTTGCGAAAGAGGTCTATATGGAACCCTGTAAAATCTTCAGCAAACCAAAAGGTTCTTTAAACTGTTGTATACACCTAAAATTTAATGGTTCTGTTTTGAACCTTTTGGTTCTCAGATTTTTAAGAACGTTTTTGAGGGTTCCAATTCTTGCAAGACCAAAAAAGGTTCCAATTCACATTTTTTCTGATAGTCTATGTTACACTAAAATCAGATCATTCCCTTTACATAAAAAGTTGAATTTTTTTCTAAGGGCCTTAGAACCTTGGATTGGTAGTGTATGAATGCATAACTTACTTGGCAGATAGATTCTTTACATATAGAACGAAAAGGATATTAATAGTTATTATACACTCTTAAAATGTATATAATTACACGGTTTAATATTCCTAGGGCACATGGTCAACAAATTTGGTAAAGATTAATGTTTGCAATAGATTTGTGTAAAAAATATTATTTTTTTGTACGTTAGCCACAAGTAAGATTTTTAACCAATTTTGTTGGTCAAGCAAATACACATACACACAAAATCCAAATATTATGTTTGGCTGCATGTGTTTTTGTATTGTTTGTCTGTCCGGGACTATTTTTTCATCAAATGCCCGGTTCGTACGTCACAAAACTTGGTTGGTGGGTGTAGCTTGGGCCCTGACCAATCAAGTTTGATTGGTTAGCAAATATTCACCCCACAATGGGGTAATTGCGGAAAACAGGTTTCAAATTTTGGTGTTGGCTTCCAAAACAGTAACTCTATAATCCTATCATCCGCCTTTTTCTCAGAGGCCGGGGGTTGTACGGTCATGAAACTTGGTTGGTGGGTGTAGCTTGGACCGGGCCAGATCAAGTTCGATTGGTTAGCGGATACACGCCCCATAAGTTGGGTAATTGCGAAAAACCGTTTTCAAACAAGTAGTGTTTTAAAAAAAGCCTGGAAATTGTGAAAAGCGGTTTTCAAACAAGTAGTGCTTTCAAAAAGCCAGGTGATCACAAAACTTAGAGACCACCTTGTTGTGTATTATTGACGCAAATAATTGGTAAAACATTACCAGTGTGTTGTGTCATGAGGAAACATAGACAACACACTGGTAATGTTTTACCAATTATTTGTGCATTATTAACACAAATAATTGGTAAAACATTACCAGGGTGTCGTCTAGGTTTCCTCCTGACACAACACCATGGTAATTATTTTTAAGAGTGATAGAAAAGAAGTTACAGCAAATTGTTGATCTTTTTGACATTTCCTTACACCTATGACAAACACAGAAGAGCACTTCCAGGGCATTGACCAATATAAGCAGTAATGCTTTGTGATGGCCTCCTGTTAAAGACACTATCAGTGATTTGCTAAATCAGCAAATCGAAAAAATCATCAAAAATCAGATTTTTGCATGCATGTAACAAGTACAGGTAGCCTAACATACCCTGCAAATTATAAGACCAGAAGCAACCTAATAAGGACAGAATCGGAGATTTTAGTCATTATACTGTCCGTTCGGACACTTACTACAACACGTAATTGAATGGAGGATCGTATCTTGGAACACTGCCGTTTTCTTCCTTTTCTGTCAATTCTGCAGCTGGAAAAGGTAACTTATGAGAATTCTACAGACTTATCCTTCACTTTGAAGCTATTCCTGCAAATTTCAAATATTTTTCAAATCACTGATAGTGTCTTTAATAGAGCTGATAGGCTAAAAAGTCATACCATACCATAATTTTTATACACAGATTTCTGCTGAAAAACTTGTTTCTCTACCTTATCAGTTTAGTACAAAGCTCATTTCAATATTTTAGTTTTTATTCTATGTTCACAGGAAAGCGAGGAGAGAAGGGTGACACAGGCTTATCAGGCATGAAAGGAGAGAAAGGCATGAAAGGATATTGCATAACAGCTGGTAAGCGTTTAAAGTTTTAAATTTGGTGATTTGGTGTGAGAAAACTTATTGGCTGAATGTGTCTGATAGGCTGTGTGTAATGCTCCCTCCTAGACAGATGTGTACTTGAGGCAATTGAGCCGGGGACAGGAAATTCCCAGCAGGCACAGTCATTAACCCTAACCCTGACGTCGGTTTCTAGCCTATCTCCGGGTTGGAACTGAAGGAATGAGGGAAGAGGGGAACAAGAAAAGTCGCAAATTCGGGTGGGATTCGAACCCAGGGCCCTTCGGGCCCCAGCCCCATGACCCGGGATAGCACACTACGGCGGTGTCGCTGGCCCGGCCAGCGATTTCGTGCCCATATGAGTCTTGGTTTGATGACGTCATCGCTACTTTCTGGACTTTTTTTCAATTAACACAGTTGGTGAGATTCAGTTGTGCTAGGGTTAGGAGGGATGTCGAATTGACGTCGGCAGATCAAAAACAGGTCGAGAGTTTTTAAATTTAAAAATTTAAAAATGCAATTGTTTTGACGTACCTGCTAGGCTCCTAAGTCGTCCTCCTGGTGACCTGCTTGACTTAAGTGGGACCAAATGTAAGCACCAAAATGGCCCAATTCAGATTATTTTGATCTAAAATTTGATCGCAATCCCTTAAAAATCAGGACAAAATGCAAATGGTTTTATATTTTGTCCTGATACTTCGATTCAGGGGAGCAACTGCTCACTGCCCATCCCAGTCTGTATTCCACTGCTCCTAGGAGGTAACGCAATGGCGGATCCATGATTTGAAAGATGTCAAAATTACCGGGGGGCTGAAAGGCTGTAACTGGTCCAAAATAGCTCAAAATGGGCTGATTTTGCAAGAATTTGCAGAATTACCGGGAGGCGCGCACCCCCTCCGCCCCTCCCTGGATCCGCACCTGTAACGTTGCTTCCAGGTTAAATGGGTCACTTTTCAAGAGAAACATGTCTTTGGACATTTCCCGATCATCTCAATTGTAAAAGCCAGTAAAAGACAATAAATTGTTATTTCCCTTTAATGGATGATCATCCTTTAAAGTCTGACTCAGAGATTTTTGAAATATATTTTTTTGTGTATTTATTGAAAATAGTCAACTGGAACTAAAGATAGTCACCTAAAATGCCCAATTCCAAAGTTTGAGATGTATTGGATTTTTCGTTTGCATGCAGTAAACATTTATGTGTAGTATACAGTGCCATAGGGCCATAGGATACTGTGTATAACTAAATTTCC